>JAODFY010157403.1:0-17730 GCA_027580055.1 Paracaudina chilensis | reverse complement strand
ATGACAGCCCTTTTCCTTAAAAATTATCTGAAATTGAAGGCATTTGAACCGTAAAAAATTAAGTGCAATTTTTAAAATTTGCAAGGATTAGGAACACCTCAAAGTTGGTCCCTATACAGTGCACCATTTTGCATTACAAAAATGTGCCACCCTTCCCTTAGACCAGCTCCTCCAGGACGGCGAACGCTTACTTCTTCATGGAACACCACCCCCCCCCCCCCCCCCCCCCCCCCCCCCCCCCCCCACCCCACCCACACACACACACACACTTTTCAGAAGCTGTAGACGCCTTTTTTTCCTCATATAATATTACAATACGAAAGATGATGATATAACCTTAATCGATGTTAGTTTCGGGTAGGTCTTATTTCGGTGAACCCCACGGTTGAGTGAATCTGCTGAATGACCCGCGAGCATCCTCTAATCCCACTGACCAAAGACCACAGCACACAATTCGTAATTAACAACACAATAGCATTATAACAATTATCCTCCTCTCCGGCGTGCTTTGAAAATTCCTCAGAAAAGAGTGAAAGGATTCCAGCCATGGTTAGTTTTGCATAGTAACTCTGTCGAGGAAGGAGCTTGTATATACAACATTCGGACCCACAAGCTAGCACAAATTGTACATGACAAGGGCTAACCCGTGGGTCAGAGAACACTGATCATGACATCACCAAGGGGGCTCATAGCCTTCACCACTTTGGCGTTATTGGGTTTAACGTTAGGACAAGGTAGGTTTTTTTTTTCAGTTTGAAGTTTTATAAGTTTAGGGTTGAAAAGGGCTTATTCCAATTGATTTTTCATCCAGTACCGGGTAATGAAATGAACAATTTATTTATATACCCTGTGATGATGTAACATTATAATGGTCGATCATCGAGTCTTGTAATTGTTCTTTGTTTATATCATCATGTAATTTATGTAATGTAATTACATTTTTGCTGTGAGGTACTTTGGATACATGCATTCCAAAGCAATAACCATTAAAACCAACAAAACATAAACGATAAATTAGGCTAATATTTATTTATTTACAAAAAAATATGACATACAGGCCTATGTTACGAATCTTTTCATTAACACTTCATCGGGAAATTGAAGACATCTCACCTTTTGGGGGATGCCTATCCCCGCGCGCCGCGCCCCCTCAAAAAAGAAAACCAGCCGAGAAAATTGTACCCGTAATGTTTTTTTTTCATGACATCCCCGCAGCGTAGTGTAGACTACAAATTTTTGGTAATTCGGTTTTTAATGTGTTTGAGGCGGGGGAAACCAAATAATTAATGTGTGGTGAATAGGCATAATGGGTTATGTGGGGGTGGGTATTAGGGAATATTCAATCCATGTCGCCCTAAAAGTTATTTAACAAATGTCGTACTCGTGCCAGGCCGGTATAGTCAGAGGGGTGAGGCTTGTTTTTGGAGGACTTGCATGGCTAATTTATAAAATGCCCCTGAAAATAATGCGACCCCAATTAACCCCCAGGAGTACCTAAATATAACCTGGCTACATCGATGGTGTTATATTATAAGTTCAAAAACCGCCATTCAAAAACCGTATGGCGGATTGCTTTCACATTTGGTGGAGAGGTAAAATGTGGCAAAAGCTTACATATAAAAACTAGATCAATATGATAATTTTTGGTATTTTTTATCAAATTTCAACATAAAACTTTGGACATAAAACCAACATCATATGACCGATTAACATAATTTTCGGTGTATCAGTAAGCCAGTACATAAGCTAGCATCACATGTGAACAAATTCATTAAGGTTATAAAAATGTGGAAAAAATTGGGGAAAATCTATCTTTTTGGTTAATTATTTGGACAAAAATGTTTTTTTTTTAGATTATATACAAACCGTATGCACGATTAAGCTCAAACGTGCCAAAATAGTGAATCTTGAACTCTTTTATTGAAAATTATTTTTAAAAAGTTATTTTGTGGTAAAAATCATATTTTTGGTTACATTTTTTTATTGAGCATAGCTACAGAACCGTATGAATGATTCTTTTCAAACTTGGTAAAAGGTGAATCTTGACCAAAATTCAAATTACAAAAAAAAATTGCTGGAAATTATCCGAAAACTGATATTTGGGAGAAAATACATATTTTTGGTCAAATGTTTTGAATTTTTTTATTGTCATATGGAGGGGTCATCAGGGGTCAATTGAGGTCATATTTCTAAACATTATTTGAATCCCATGAAATTTGGTACATATGGTCAACATTTAGTCATTTGGAGGTCATATGAGGCAAAAAAAACTTTGCCATATTTCCACACTTTAATGGTCTTTTGTGGCCTAAATTATTGGGAATCTATGCAGACGGACATTGCACATGATTTGGCGATGAGACCAGCACCTCCGTGGATTGCCTTCTTGTTCTTTTTTTGGGGGGTGGGGTGGTGGTGTCACCATAAGTCATTATTCTCAATGCCGCATATTATAACCTCCTTTACTCTTTTCAATTCAGAATGCGAGACCAACCAATGTCCAAACAGCGAGAGATGCTTGGACCGAGATGTTGCAGGACAGCAGCCTTTTGTCTGTCAATGCGCCGCAACCACGGGAATGGGCTATAATTGTTTAACACCTACATTAGGTAATTATTTTAGGGTGATTTGGAAGTGTCGGCGGATGGGCCCGTCAAAAGGGGGACCTCGGGCAGAAGTTAAAAAAAAAATCAAAACCTATGATATACGCTATACCACCAGCGCTCGGCACAGTGTCGGCCGTACCACCCACTCCCACATGAATGGTTATGAAAAATGCATGCAAATGCCCGAGCGACTTACCATAGAATAACCAAACGAGTGCGCTCGAATGGCGCGGAAAGTTTTGGTCCACGAACAACATGCGTACGAAATGAACATGGAACCATCACGTGTTTAAATTGTTACATGGTGCGAGTTTATGGCGTAAAAATGTGGTGACCAGCTTTATGTATATATGCAAGACCTTAAAGCAATGACCAGGGTGTGAGCCTTGAGAATTACCCTTCTTTCACCAAAAGGAGATTGTGTCATTTGTTTCCCTTGTTATAAGACTCCCTAGATTCACGTATTTGCGAAGAAATTAGGCCATAACTCTAAGTGTAGCATTTGGTCGCAGAACTAGATCTACGTTTTTTTTGTTTTTTTTTTGTAGTTCGTCTATACATAAAACAATCAATGGAACAACGTTAGAATATATACTGGAAACTAGAAAAACAAAAGTAGTTTATCGAGCTAGCGACCGTAAATTATAGAAAAAGGATTAAAGAAAAAAACGAAAGTATAAAAAAACGAAAGTATAAATAATTATGGTAATAAAACATCAGTGTAATTTCCAATTTTTAGCTTTTAGTTTTCGTTTGAATGTATAAAATGTCTACAGTGTAGATATCACACATTGAGGGGTATACACATTATTCCTCTTTTTGAAAAAAATCTGTAAGTTTTGTCAAATTATATATGCATTATGATGTAGAACAATGATGACAAAACCGTAAAAAATAAACCCTGATTGTTTTATGCCTACTTTACAAATTCACATACTTTTCAATGGAACCACGACGATTGCACGTATCGTGAGATTTTACAAGGTAAATAAAATGTCAAACCATGGGTCTCATTTTACTTTGTAGTTGGTATACTCAAACTTAACTTTTATTACCCACCTCAACCAATATATGAACTAAAATCTTGACTCGTGCAAAACATTTAGAAATTTCCAAAGATGTTCCGACGAAAGTCTTGAGAAGTTCTTTGCCATATCCACAATATTCATCTCATCCAGTTTATATTTGTGTACATGTGGATGATGTGGTACACAAACACGGTCTCGGCGCCTTTCAGACTTTCTTCGTCACAGGGTCGTGTGAAAAGTGTAGGCCGGGTTGATTGGGTGTGCCATCCCCCTAGACCAAAAGTGGGGGGATTATACCCCCGCGGTGTGCGCCCCTGTTAAAGCAATAACCAGTGTTAATTTTTAATGATTTTTTTCATTATTATACCACATCATAATGCATATAGTCGGACAATGTATGACCGATTCATAATTTGCAACAAAATTTACGGATATTCTTCAAAACGACGAATAATATACCCCTCAGTAGGTGATGTCTAGTTCTGCGAAAAGCTTGGCGACAAAAAAAATCATGCAGTTGTGGCCTAATTTCTTCGCAAACAGGGCCAATTACGGTGTAAAAGATACAGGGAGTCTTTTTAATCATAACTAACAAGGATAACGTATGGCTCAAACCTTGAGTATTGCTTTAATGTATAATAGGCATATGTTACGGTAGCTAATTAATTTGTTTATACCACAGAAATAGAACAAGTGTTCTAGTTCTGTGGTTAATACAAATCCCTATTGTTTTGAAAAGTTGGAAAACTTTACTGTTGTTTGTATTGCTTTTGCCCAGGGAAAGAGTGTATGCGAAGGAATACATTTTCACGTGGCGGTTTAAAAAAAATATTGTTTTTAAGCCTTGATATGCAATTCTGCTATCAATTCACGTCTATTCACGGACGGGAAATTTATCGAAGTCTAGTGACATGTCACCACTAGGTTGATGCATACTATCCAATGTACTGTATTCGGAATATTATTGATTCCAATGTGTTCCAAATTCCAATTAGTAATCGATATTCTATGAAACTGCATTTGGTGACATCTGCGGCCATTTGGGGTGAAGTATAGGCACCCGATCTGGTGAAATGCGAAAAACCAGAGTGGCAACCCTGATAAAATAGCTGAAAGTAGCATTTGAATATGGTCAGTCCCTCATATAGAAGTTAATACATGGAAACTAGTATATATTTATTACCAGGCCGGCTAGACAAATACGAACGTTAGTAACAGTTCATAATACTAACGTCAGTGTGCCTTATTTCGTTATAATTTTATTACACTCGAAATACTGCAAACTGTATAGTTTAGAAGGATCGTTATTGTTTACCTATTTGTGGTCATAGCCTAGCAAACTTTCTCACCAAATCCTGTGCATAAAATAGGTTGGATATGAAAATGAACTTGATCATAGCCCTACATCATACATGTGCCCTAGGCCTATATTGAACAGGCCGGGCAGAATATGGAATAAAAACTTGTCAATGACAATGTCACCGGTAAGTTTTATCGTAATTGCCCGAGGCCCCGACATAGTCGTAGGCAAAGTGGGGGCCACAGGAAATATCCCAAAGGACAACTTTGCTCCTATTATTTAATAACATATTTTTCGTTAATTTATCCTTAATAGGTATTAAAGCAATATTCACTTGCTACGGATCAGAATGTTCCAGTGGAACCTTTTCCACTCCAGATTGGCCTGAGAAGGTTTACTCTGCCAGATATGGTGCACTCTTCCTCATATACGTTCCCGGTGCTCGGCGGATAGATTTCTCCTTCAACGCCCCATTTGCAATTGAGACCCTCAAGGATGAACTGTATGTTGGTCCTGGCTTGCAGTACTTGCAGTCGCAGTTGGATGCACAGACGGTTCCAAATGATCACTACTTTTTTGAAGGCTCGACAATCCCAGATAGCTTCAGTATAGAGTCTGACACAGTGTGGATGGTGTTCCTCAGTGATAAGAATGTACAGCTCAACGGTTTCCAGATTGAGTGGGGTGCAATAGGTAAGTTTATATGGTTACAGTTAATTGTTGACAACCAGACTCTATAACCCTGACAGCACATTATACTACTATAGGCCTATGTATAATTGTTTAATACACTTTTGCATTGTTTATTCATCAGCTGGTGATCAAACACCCCCTACAATCATTGGTTGTCCAGCAAACATTGCTGAAACTGTGGAGGTTGGAACAACATCTAAAGTCGTGACTTGGGTGGAACCTACTGCTACAGATGCCTCTGGAACTGTTACCATTCTATTAAAGACCAGAGAACCAGGAACAGTATTCCCACTGGATGTAACGACAGTGACTTACATATTTCAGGATGGCTTTACCAACAATGCTGTCTGCAGATTTACTGTGTCAGTTACTGCAGGTTAGTCATATATACATAAATCTCCACTTTTACATAAAGTATTTAGGAAAATTTGTCAATGGCTGATGGCACACATTACCAATACAGCATCTGCTGTGTTTGTGCACAGCTGCTGAAACTTACATGTATTTATTTGAAGAATGAAGACAAAGCAGTTTAATGTGTGTACCAGAGCTGATGTCATAGTTACTGCTCAATCATTTTTTTTAGTACTTCATTAATTTGTTTTATGAAGAGTTTGACCAATATGTGTGTTCTTATTTCTGTCACATATTGTTTTGTATATATGCCATTTATAACTTCTTTAATAATATTATACAATTTGAATATACTACACTATGTTGACCAACATACTGAAAAGGTGTATACCAAATCATATAAAAATGTGAAACAATTTGTCTGAATATGGCATTCTATTTTGTGGAAAAGAGAAAAAAACAGCCTTATTTCCATTTCAAATTTGGTTTGGATTGACATTGATTGACAAAAATGTGCACAATTTATTAATTTACCTTTTTGGGGCTACTCATCAGGGAAAGACCATGCATACATTTGTTGACTTACAATACCTCTCTCTACTCTTTCGCAGATGATACAGTTCCACCTGTTATCTCCAACTGCCCTACCACAAGGACTGTGACAGCTGCCCTTGGAGCAGACGGTGCTTCCGTTACGTGGGTAGAACCTTCGGCCACAGACCTTTCTGGCACCGCTACACTTACCACCAGGTCTCACGCCCCAGGGGATTCTTTCCCGGTGGGTACCACCACTGTTACATACACCTACGCAGACCCAACTGGGAATCCGGTCACTTGCACATTTGATGTGGTTGTCTCACCAGCCAGTGAGTATTGAAAGTAATATATCAGTGAAGGATTTTAAAAGTTGTCTGGTCATCCAAGACCACAAAAGGATCAACAGGACAGCCATTCCTGGTTGTCCTTGAGACTACCAAAATGTTATTAGAGATTAATATAAACATCATCTGAGCATGAGTTTTATTTTAAATTTTGGTGTTTCAAATACTTTCAGATTGTCTATAGAGAGAGAGAGAGAGACAGCGAATCTGAAAGTATTTGAAAAACAAATTTAAAATAAAACTCATGATCATATATGCTGTTTGGTTTGTTTGTTTATTAATACATTGCATGGTGCCATGGATGGCATGTAGACCTATAATGAAGTGCCATACTGCAGTCCTACCTTTTATATTAACATAAATGTCTGGAACATCAACGTATGTACAGGAAGATCAAACTTTCGGACATCCCATAAATCTCCATAATACACACTAGGGGAGGAATACCTCATTTTGGTCAGGACTTTTTGAAAATGGTTGTTTTTGGACAATCATCCTAAAATCCTCCACTTGGATGTCATGATCTTTTATAAACCAAACCATTGTACTATACCCCAACAACATACCCCAACAGAAACATTTTTTGAAACATGGATTGTTTCTATTGTATCGTCATTTATCTTACCTGGCCTTGAGAATTTGTGACTTTTCCAAGCATGTAAACCAGGGGATAATTATTTTCTTAATTTTCATCCAAAGCCGACAACACCCCACCAGTTATATCTGGTTGCCCAACCAACATTCAACGTACTATATCTCTGGGAACCACGGACATAGCTGTTACCTGGACAGAGCCAGAAGCTACCGATGATTCTGGCATGGTGAACTTGATTGTTCGGACAGCTAGCCCAGGGAGTAGATTTCGAGTTGGACCGACAACAGTTACCTACGTTTACAATGACCCCTCGAACAACCCCGCTTTCTGCACATTCACAATCACTGTAACCACAGGTGAGGTATTTGATCAGATCGATCACTGTTCAATTCATTATAAAATCATCTGTTAATTGTTGGCAGGTGGCTAGCATTTATGTCACTTGACTTACCAATACTTTTTGTATGTTTGACTTACCCCCAAATTGTAATTGGGACAGGCATGTCTTCACTCACAAATACTCGAACTAGTGAGTTTTGTGTTTTTTCTCCAATGAAGAAAAAGATCATTTTTCTGTGATTTTTTTTTTAAATGCCTTTGATTCTTCCTAAATTCTCCTCAGTTGATGACCAACGACCAACAATCTC
Organism: Paracaudina chilensis; assembly: GCA_027580055.1. Lineage (NCBI taxonomy): Eukaryota > Metazoa > Echinodermata > Holothuroidea > Molpadida > Caudinidae > Paracaudina > Paracaudina chilensis. Next base: position 9,626 of record JAODFY010157403.1, on the reverse strand, counting down.
CAACTGTCCCAATGACATTTCAAGACAAATTGAGTTGGGGGCAACGTTGGTAGCAGTCACGTGGGAAGAACCGACTGCTGTGGACAATTCTGGGACAGTTTCACGAGACACGAGGAGCCATGCCCCCGGGGATTCCTTTCCGGTTGGTGCAACCAGAGTGAACTATGTGTTCACTGATCCTTCTTCAAACCCAGCCACGTGCACATTTGTTGTAACCGTGACAACAGGTATTTTTTTACAAATTCTTCATCCTTTTTTTAGGCTATTACACCAAACCAAATCATATAGATAAAATAAATATTAAATACTGGAATCACATGGACTGTAGTATCAGTATATTTGTACTGTACAACCTTTACCAATCTTGCAGATAAATTGTACCATATAAAATTTTAACACTAGCATCATATGTGAGTGGGTAAGGATTAGTTGAGAGTTAATATTCAAAATGAAAATTTGTAATGTTTTTTTTTTTTTAAGATTGAATGAATGTTGCATAAATGATACATGTTCGTGCCAGTTTAATTTTCACTCAGAACAATGAGTGTCTCTGCTTAAAGCAGTAATCATGGTTTATTTAGTAGGCTTGGTCATATCAAGATTAGTTTGGTATTTGTATGTTTCTCTTTAATATTGCAACATATCAATTTTAATTGGGTGCAGAGCTGAGGTCATTTGAGGAATCACAGAACTGCTTGGTTTTTTGGTGTGACTTGCATCGTAACAATTTTCTTGTATGATATATATTTTTTCAGGTGACTCCACCCCACCAGTTATTTCTGATTGTCCGACTGGTATTGTCCGTATAGTTGAATTGGGAACCCCGGGTACCACGGCAACATGGTCCGAGCCCACAGCAACAGATGTTTCTGGTGTGGCTACCTTGCGGAACAGAAATTATCAACCTGGCCAAACATTTATTGTCGGTGCAACAACAGTTATTTACAGTTTTGCTGACAATTCTGGCAATACTGCAAACTGTTCTTTCACGGTTAATGTTGTGATGCGTAAGTTTCTTCACTTTTTTCATTCTGATTTCTTACAGCTGGAAAAAAATGGTGTAAATGGGGTCCTTGCCAGAAATTTGTCATCTTGCAGGACATCCTGACAACCCCGAACCACCCCCCACCAACAAATACAATTTTTTAAAGACAAAATAAGAAAATTTAAATTTACTTTTGAATGTTCTGTAGCGCCTTTAGGAAAAAGATTATTATAGGGTTCCGTCTTTGTGTGTACTGTATCACAAACTGTTTCATGCATGCAGGACAATTTTCCACTGTTATAATCCAATTTTTTGGAAAATTCATTCTAGATTGAGTAACACTGACCATAGCAGATTTTTTTCTTTGTATTTAGTGTGACAGCCCAAAATAAAAGCTCATAACTATGGCCACCGAATCAGCCAGACTAGCCAGCTCTGAACGGTGTTTATATACAGTAAAAATCCTCTAAAATATTCTAATCAAGGTATTTTTGGTTCAATGTTCAGGGGACACCATCCCACCAACGATTACTGGTCCGCCCGACAGAACCATCACGGTGGAGCTGGGCACTCCAGGCGTTACAGTCTCTTGGACAGAACCTACTGCCACTGACCTTTCCAACGTTGCTACCCTCGTCTCCCGGACACACCAGCCGGGATTTTACTTTCTTGTTGGAACCACGCCAGTCACTTACACATTCACAGATGATTCTGGTAACCCAGCCACTTACACCTTCAGCGTGACTGTTGTCACAGGTATGTATATGTGTGGGCAGTCTTGGAGGAGAAGTTCATGATAAACCCAGGTCTATATTAGTTTAGCAGTGGCCTAACTAGGGTGGGGCAGGCAGGGCATGTGCCCTGAGCGCCACTCGGCAGGGGGGCACCATCTTCAGTCGTTAAAAAATATTTCGGGCCTATAATATTCTTTCGATTATCATGGCAATATGATAGCATGTGTCTTCTGATGAATTTCACGCAAATGTAGGCTGAATATAATCTAGGCTTTTTTCTGCCAGGTTGCATTGTATCTGCCGTCCCAACAAGTACACCGAAATTGTTCCACTTCCACTCTCGTGGGCCCGTATTCAGATGAATCATTAGTTACTTGGTCACTTACCATATTTCGATAGACGAACTAGGGGGAATTAGGATGGTGTATTCCTGAACTGTTAGTATGATGCGGGGGGTGGGGGGCGCCATTTCAGTGTTTGCCCTGGGTGCTGCTTTGGGTAGTTACGCCACTGGGTATTAGCTAATATGTACCCTTTCCTGATCAGCCCCCTTCAGTTTAATTAAACCTACACAAAAATATTCAATGGAAATGCTAAAACTCAATTTGAAGCACTGCCATTTTGTCAGATAATGTCAAATCACTCAAGAGCATTATAACAATCGACTGGCAACGTACATTGTATCATTTACACCATACACATCACATAATATATTGGGGTAGTTAAATTGCTATATATGTAAACTGCTATATATGTAACAGGCCAGCTGTTTGCTTACAGCTATTTTGAGTGATTTGATGTAATCTTTTCAAATCAAAGTTTGATACCTTCATGTTGCCTCAACCCAAGTGTGAATATTGATTTCAAGAGGTCCACTGGCCAAAATAGCTAGCCAAACTTTGTTGTATCTCAGTTTGTAATTAATTTGCTCAAAAGAAGACAGTTCAACAATTGGGGCTGTAAAATATTTTAACCTGTATATGAATGATCGGCCATTTAAACAGTGCCCAATTGAAGCACACACTTTTTAACGGAATACAAATTCTGCCTACAATATGTCTAAGCCTAACAAAGAAAAGGTAATGTCAATTGATACAGTTAGTAAGATCTTCAGATTAGACATGGTCTGAGTTGGACCTAACATGTAACATTAACTGTCGTTCAAGATATAGGGCAGAATTTTACAGACAAGTCATGAGTCTCAAGCATACCTAGAAATGATGGCAAGAATATTTCCATAAAATATTTATTGCAATTTAAATATAAATACCTTATAAATAACTTTGAATGAATTATGAAAAATTGTATGGATACACTGGCTGTCAAATCTGTACTGCTATGACAGTAGATCATCTTATACTGGAAATAGAGTTGCTAAAACTGCTAAAACTATGTCAAAATACAAAGATCATTTGATAAACCATCTGGATCCCATATAAATGTTAAAATTAATTTTTACTGTTTAAATGAATTGTCAATGAAACGGAAATTGACAGATGTATTAACTATACAACCAGGCTTTGACATCTTTTTCCATGCTCTTTTGCAGTCGACACGACACCACCAACCATTTCGAACGACCTGCCCGATTTGCAGAGAACGGTTGAACTTGGATCCCCTGGTGTCCCTGTGACCTGGGTGGAGCCCACAGCTACTGACCTTGGTGGACCTGTGACTTTGGCTACAAGGTCCCACCAACCTGGGGAGATCTTCCCTGTTGGCATGACAATAGTCACATACGTTTTCACAGATGCTGCTGGCAACCCAGGTGTCTCCAGATTCACTGTAACAGTATTACCAGGTATTGACACGCAATCTTATCACAATAAGCATTACTGGTTGTGGAGACTTTTAAAATCATTTCAGATATTCATTTTAATTAAAATCTGGCAACATCGCAGATGGCAAACTATTTCATATTGTAGTATTTTAAAGTATTCACTATTTTAAAGTACTGTTATACATTGGACTAATTTTTCATGTATGTTGCCAGGAGAAGCTCAACCAATATTCTGTCAACCCATAAATTGGCTGCCTAAACTAAACATTGGCTACAACTTTCATACCTTGGCTATGTGAGTATTTCATCATTTCCATTTATATTCCCAACATTAAATAATTAATATTTATTTCACAGATGATACAACCCCCCCAACCATTTCCAACAATCCACCTGATGTTGAAAGAACAGTTGAACTTGGATCTACGGGTGTACCTGTGGCCTGGGTAGAACCCACAGCTACTGACCTTGGGGGAACCGTGACTTTGACTTCAAGGTCCCATGCACCTGGGGATACCTTCCCTATTGGTATGACGATTGTCACCTACATCTTCACGGATCCTGCTGGCAACCCTGCTCAGTCTACATTTACGGTCACAGTATTACCTGGTAAGTAAAATAGGGTTTGTAGATAAGGGTTTATAGTCTTGTACAGAGGCCGTGGGCCTTTATCGCACAACTCAGATTATCCCCTGGCCATCAGTGACCTGTTAAACTTTGCCCACACACACAAATGTGCGTCGCGTTTTCCCCACCCAATCGCCTTAACTTCCCACGGCAGCCAGACTTGTTGCCTTATTCGGTCACCTCACGGAGGCCCCATCTATACACCTCGGTGCAGAGGGGCTAAAGTTCCTTGGCCCAAGGACACACACTCACTGACCTAGCAATGGCTCCAACCTGTCATCCTTGAATATAAGGCCCACTGCATTAGCCACTCTACCACCACCGCTCTTGTAAATTTGTTCACCTTTTTCCATCAATTCCCAAACCAAAAATTAATATTTTACAAACCTCTACCCAGGAACATTGTAATTTGTTCTACACCAAACGAAAATAAAAACGAGCTAGCGGTTTCGCCCATCATTATGCAATTCCTTTTGGTAGCACGACTGCAGAATATTCTTCTTTCAGGAGGTGATGAGATGTACGCACATTCAGGTTTACTCCTTTCTCAATGTTTTACTTGGGGATATTATTGTATTATATATATATATTTGCATATATTTTCTCTTCATTTTCCATTACAGTTGACACTACGCCACCAGTCATCTCAGACTGCCCGTCCAACATTGCTAGAGTAGTAGAGCTTGGTGTGACTAGAGTTCCGGTCACCTGGACTGAACCTACTGCAACCGATCTATCTGTGGCTGTATTGGTAACAAGGACAGATGCCCCTGGGAACCTGTTTTCGGTTGGCACAAAGACTGTGATTTACACTTTCAGGGACACCTCTGACAATCCTGCAGAGTGCTCATTTGTTGTCACTGTTGTTGAATGTGAGTTTTCACTAATTGCAAATGCAGTATTCACTAATTTAACATTGCACAATATATTGTGCAATATATTGCGCAAATCACATTTGCGCTGTGTATCTCTCTTTGGGTGCCAGGTATTTTCCAAGAGTTGTGTACTGTATCTTTAGGAACTGTAAAAAAGCTTGTGAATAGCACTGAGCAGAAAGTGGGTACGTAGTTCATAACTTTGATTGCTTATGATAGTTCTTACACAAACCTTTGTGAATATAGCCCAGATTCATATTAAGTTTGGTTTTTCACTAGACTATTCTTGTAGTTTTCCACTTTTGAGTATGTCAGGTTATCAATACAACTTGCTGTAGTAGGTTATCTCTCCTTTGAAATTCTCTGATTTACATAATAGCAGTGGCCTATGATTCATTTAGTTTTTTTAAATATTTTTAATTTAGCCGATACAACTCCGCCCACTGTCCAGAACTGCCCAGTAGATCTCACTTCCGTCACAGAGTTGGGAAACAACGGCGCTGTGGTCCAATGGACAGAGCCGACTGCTGTTGATATATCCGGGAATGTTAATTTGGTGTCGGAATCGCACAAGCCAGGAGAACTCTTCCCAGTTGGCCCGACTGAAGTGATATACACATTCATTGATGCCAGCGGAAATCCAGCCAGTTGCACTTTCACTGTGACAGTTGTGACAGGTTCGTTGAGTTTTCCTGTCAAACTATAAATTTGTTTTTGATTCAAACTTAGCAGAAAATTATGCCACATGCCAGCTGACCAGTCTAGCAGATTTCTAGCCTACCTGTGATGGGAGTTGTTTGTATATATATATATCTTTCAAAATGCTTGTATATTTCTACTTGATGCATATAATTTGTTTTAATGAACAGCACAGTGTTATTTGCTGTATGTCAAACTGTGAACTGAATAACAGCACAGTGCACTGAGAGTTAGTCATTTTTTGCTGTATGTCAAACTGTGAACTGAATGAACAGCACAGTGCACTAAGTCATATATACTCTGACAGTACCCCTTTCAGTTTACAAAGAAAGTCCTCGAACTATTTGTTCTGAAATTATGTTATTCTTTATCTGAATTTCCCACATAATTTTGTGCTTTGTGTTTGTTCTTTATTTCACAGAGGATACGGTTCCTCCGGTAATCAGCAACTGCCCTGAAAACATTGAAATAACGATTGAGCTAGGACTAAGTACGGCTGTAGTATCTTGGAGAGAGCCCACGGCTACTGACGTATCAGGAGTGGCCGACGTGCTGGTAAAAACATCAACGCCTGGATCTCCCTTCCGACTTGGAACCACTTTGGTCAACTACATCTTCAGCGATAATGCTGGAAGAAACGCCGTTTGCACCTTCTCAGTGACTGTTACAAATGGTAAGATAACACTTGGTTGATTCCTAAAAAGATTAGGTAACTTGATGCAATTATATGCTAATTGATATAATTATCGTTTCATGTCATTATGTATTGCTTGCTGAAGGCAAAGGAAGGTGTATTCAATCAAAATGGCATGTGCATTGTCTGTCACACATTTTTTCTAAACATATAGTTCAATGAGGCCAACTTTTAAGGATCCCATTCTGAAAACATTTTGGGCTGGACAAGTGGTCAAAAGTATAAAATCAAAAACAATGGCTGGTTCGACTATATCAATTTTTAGTTGATACTGTGACTTTTAATATAGTCGATGTAATTGTGTTATGCTTTTTTTTTTGTCCCACTCTGCAGTCGACACCACTCCTCCAGATGTTAGCAACTGCCCAACAAACTTTGTCGAAACAGTAGAGCTTGGGTTAACACAAAGAACTGCCACATGGGTGGAACCAACAGCAACTGACTTGTCGGGAACTGTATCCCTATCTGAGCGTTCACACGCCCCTGGTAGCAGATTCCCTGTGGGAATGACAGTCGTCACTTACACGTTCGCTGACAATTCTGGTATCACTGCTATGTGTTCATTTGTTGTGACTATTGAACCATGTAAGTACTGTACCCTCGTGTCAATATATCCAATCATTTTAGATGATAATAAGTACATTGCCATGACATTCAAATTTCATGTCATTAACATTACATCATTAACATAACATTAACATATCATAAAAAAGACAATATGAGTAAAATGAGTAAAAAGACAATATGAGTACAGGACACCCCATTGCCTAGATGGGCCATAAATGCAGAATCAATCCCTTTGATTTGAGTCTTGTTACATATTCAATGAGTACAGGACTCCCAATTGCCTAAATGGGCCATAAATGCAGAATCAATTCATTTGATCCTTGTGACAGTTTACAGAGGCAGATTTGTCCAGTTTCCTTGTCTTTAACAATAATGTATGAAAATGCAGCATCTTCCCAGTTTGTGTGTCAAAAAGATTTATGGGATGGGTTAAAGCCTATTACTCCCTCACCAAGACTCACAATGCCACTATACTTCATTGAAATGATCAGCTTAAACATTTGAAGAATTAAATCTTTTGTTCACAGCTGATACGGTGCGACCATCTATCAGTAACTGTCCTGCAAACATCTTCCAGGACATAGAGTTGGGCACTACAGCTGCCCTGGTCACATGGGTCGAGCCTACTGCTACTGATCTCTCTAACATGGTTAGGCTCACGCAGCGTTCACATGTGCCAGGTTCCCTGTTCCCCGTCGGTTCTACCACAGTGACCTACACATTCCTGGATAGTTCCAACAATGAAGCAATTTGTGAATTTGTTGTGACTATAACTGAAGGTCAGTCTTCTTTTGGTCTTTACCCATGGTCTTCTTTTGGTCTATACATATATGCATTTCATTGGTTGTCGAGGGACAGCCATTTACAAATGTTGTTTGCTCTGGCTGGTATTCCTTCCAGTTCTTACCACAAGCTAAAGTGTTAATATCATTTTATCAGCCTAGTGCTGATGTATGTATCTTCATGCAGAATAATATGCCTACACCCATTGAACTATATTACTATAAGTAAACAAACACAGAATAATATGCATGAAACCCATTGAACTATGTTACGACAAGTAAACAAACAAAGAATAATATGCATGAAACCCATTGAACTATGTTACGACAAGTAAACAAACACAGAATAATATGCCTTACCCCCCATTGAACTATGTTCGACAAGTAAACAAACACAGAATAAAATGCCTAAACCCATTGAACTATGTTACGACACGTAAACAAATGCAGAATAATAGGCCTAAACCCATTGAACTATGTTACTACAAGTAAACAAACACAGAATAATATGCCTGAAACCCATTGAACTATATTAATATAAGTAAACAAACACAGAATAATAGGCCTGAAACCCATTGAACTTTGTTACTACAAGTAAACAAACTCTGAATAATAAAGGCCTAAACCCATTGAACTATGTTACTATGTACAAGTAAACAAATGCAGAATAATATGCCTACACCCATTGAATTATGTTACTACAAGTAAACAAACACAGAATAAAATGCCTAACCCCATTGAGCTATGTTAAGACAAGTACACAAACTCTGAATAATATAGGCCTACACCCATTGAATTATGTTACTATGTACAAGTAAACAAATGCAGAATAATATGCCTACACCCATTGAACTATGTTACTACAAGTAAACAAACACAGAATAAAATGCCTAACCCCATTGAACTAGGTTATGACAAGTAAACAAACGCAGAATAATATGCATAAACCCATTGAACTATGTTATGAAAAGTTAGCAGAATAATATGCCTGAAACCCATTGAACTATGTTACAACAACTGACAAAAACATCAATTTGAGTAAAAGTAATCAAACGCATTATTAGTTGGTCTGGTGGTCTCCAAAAAAACTTTAAAAAAAAAAAAAATTGGTAGTCCCGAGCTGCACAAGCAAAGCAAGCATGTTATTTACTGTGAAACTTTTAGTAGACTCTGACGAGCTGATAACCATTAAAATCCTTCACTGCTAATAGACGAGACTGCCTTGTCTACCAAGGATGAAATAGTACCCAGCTTCTCCATTTATTATTTCAACACAAGAATGCTAATTGCCTTCCTCATCTCCTGCTTCTATTCTGTGCACTTATTTCCTGTCATAATTCAATTTCGCATCTTTGCATCTTTTCTACAGTTGATACCTTGCCTCCAACTATCCAAAATTGCCCTGCAAACTTGACTTCTGTTACTGAGCTAGGCAATTCGGGTAGAGCGGTCTCCTGGACAGAGCCTACTGCCGGAGATGTGTCCAACGTTGCCATTCTGGCTACTCTTACACATCAACCTGGCACGGTTTTCCCTGTAGGCTCGACAGTCGTCACTTACGTTTACATTGATTCTAGTGGTAATAGAGCCACCTGTTCCTTCACAGTTACCATCACCACCGGTATGTTGGTCTTTTCAGTTTATCCCTCTTTTCAAAGTAAATTTAGCTTTTGTCACACGTTGCAATTTTGTTTGCAGTTTTGGGTTCCTTGCTTTAGCAAAAGAAACCTACGCATTCAGGTTGGCGTGTGTGTGTATGTGTCTGTGATGCTTGTACTTGGGTACGCTCTAACTCAATAAGGGTATGTTGGATTGAGGCCATACTTGGACTATAGATCCGCCATATTGAGAAGGTGTGCCCTATTGTTTTTGGTGCCCGCAAA
>JAODFY010157070.1:0-10280 GCA_027580055.1 Paracaudina chilensis | reverse complement strand
TCCAAATCCCCCAAAAAAAAAAAGACATCCCCCCCCGCCCCCCCCCCCCCCCCCCCCAAAAAACAATATATAATAATAAAATAGGCAATACGTAAGAGGAACATATGCCTCCGCGTTTCTCACTTGAAAGAATGTCTCCACAGAATTGAGTGTTAATACTACGCGCACGCAACGAGTGTTAATACAATTTGTAAGGGGCACACCAAGCGTCTATTCAAGGGGTTGTCAGCCTTTCATGTTTTTCACTTCCAAAAGCTGTCAAGAACATGAACCCTGTTGATTTCATAAACCCTATTGATTTCCTTTGAGGTCAACACAGGTCAAATGCTGAAAACCACTATATAGGGGAAACGTGGATGAAACTCATAGTTGGTATGTAGATCACCCCTATCATTATTGTATTTAGCTTTCTCACAGTATGGAAATATAATCTTGACAGGAAGGAGTTCATTTTTAATCACCACAATGTTAAATTTAAGACAGCAAGGAATCACAAAACCTCTGGTTTTTCATGTTAACTGATCTTTACACTTTAATTTGGTACATAATCATTTTTAACATAGGCATATGGAAATGTAGTCACTTATTAAATTTACCTCACTCAATAACACAATTTTTTCAGGCGATAATATTTTGAGGAGGGAGTTTCACGCGTATGTCTGATTCTATAGCTTATTCGTTTTGATGACAATATTGGCCTCAGTTGAATAATAACAAAAGTTATCATTATAAAACGCTGTCAATCGCAGAAATTTGAACCCCCAAAAAGAGAGAAAATAAAATTAAAAAGGAAGAGAAAAAAATAGATGATTGACAGTCTTTTGGGGTGAGAAAAGTAAAAAAAAAAAATATTGAAGATAGATCAACAAAATCCATTTTTCGGTGCGCTTCGCATATTCATTCTCAATGCGCAACATTGCACATCATTTAGTCTCAATGCGTAATATTTACCTCGACGATGACGATGCCCTCTTTGATTTTGAAATTTCCAATTATATAACGATAACGCAAATCATACCAAGGGCCCCGACGTTTAATGTTTCATCCGACATATGAGCTCTGTCATTTTGTTTTATATTGAAAAGATTATTGAGAAGAACTTGAAAAATATTTTGGTGACCTGAAATAGTTCTGAGATAATTTGCCTCTTTTGGATACATGAACTGACTCCGAGCCTGGCGTAACCTCAAGTTCATTCTTATCCAGCGTAACGCACAGTTAAGTTCCGCTGCGCTGTCCAAAAAAGACAAAACATACATTACAAATGCAAACGGACATGGAAAAAAAAACATAACAATGAAAAAATGTGAACCTTAAATTTGATTAAATGTTTCCACTGACTGTGCATGGTGTGGGAGAATCAATGCTCTCCGTATGATTTGGTAGAAACAGAATGGGTCAAAAGCTATTATTCAAGTAACCTGCGTGGCAGGCATCGCAATGTAGCGAGACCCTGTCTGCTACACAGACAATGATTGATGTAGCCTAGAACGCAGATGACGATCTGGAGTTAACCGTCGTGTATCCCAAGTGCGGCCCCACCACTCAAGGGACGGTCTGGCCAAATTTCAGCAAAATTAGTAAAGCTTGCGAGAAAGATGAACGTTAAACGCGGAAACAGTCAGTAAGTAAGTAAAATTATCATGGAATAGCAATTGATTGCTCTGCATCAGAACATATATCATAATGTCGGCAGTGACTCCACGTAGCAACTTAAATTTCACAGCTCAAATAATATATATTTAATTGCTGCAATACGCACGATAGTCTGAAAAATGAGAAATGTTAATATATAACACAATATATAATGGGATCACAGGGCTTCGATGTAAGCTAAGAACATGACTTTTCTACTTTTCGGCCTATAGTGGTTGGAGCATCCGGGATGTTGGGAGCTCGAATCCCGACCGAGTCATGCAACTTGCTGCCTTCTTATTTGGTGCTCAGCATAAAGGAAATGGATAGGCATTTCGTTAAGTGATGCCCTTGGGGCGAAGGCGTATGTTTCAATTGAAAAGTGCTGGGTCTTCCCAGTGTTTAAATCGTCAAATAAATTTAAATCGATACGCCAATCCATGAGATAAATATATTTCCTCGAGCATTGTTTTCCTACATAAGTTACCCGTTAAAACCGTGAACCAGACAAATCAATTGATTACTTTTTAAAATAAAATATATTATTCATATTTTTCTGGAGACTTGGCGAACTGTTATTAAGTTTTGTCATTCTTAAATTGTTTCATGTTTCTGGTTTTGTATGACGCTGAGAAGACACCTATCAACTGGAACCGATGCGTACGCCCTAATGAACTAAACATCCTATACTCTAAGCAGGAAGTTCCATCTTTAGTTTTGGCATGACTATGCCTTTACATCCGACCATATATACGTATATATGGAACTGTTTTGCCGAAGGACCGTAAATGTGCTGTCGTTTTAGCACTTGTGTTTTTAACACGTACCATATCATTATGATTCCTTTTGATTGATTTTTGATCTCCTCTGTAACAGCGGTCGACAGGGGACTACAGCCCTATTATTTCGTCTTGCAGTGGAGCTAACGCTTTTCATACACAAGACAAATAGCAAAATTTATCGCTCGCTTCACCTTACCACGCTTGCATTCGATCATTTCATGGTTACCGTCATCTAACCTTTGATGATGTGAAGTAAATACCTAAAGATAGAAAATAAACCTCCTGCATTATTCAATAGCTATAGCCCCTTCTGTGTACCTCATGGCCGTGCTGCGTTTCCATAAACAAATTATTCGAAACATTTTATCAATGTTTATAAACATATGTAGTATTGTGCTACAGATTAATACTACCAGCAAAATATTAATAATTAATACTAAGTAGCAAAAATTGTAAGATATGTATATATTTCAATATAAATTATCATCTTTAACTGTATACCAATTGCTCAGACAGGTAACCACTCTTCATAAACAATACTCCATTGGTGTTTTCAGATTTTAAATGTATGTGTTTTCAGAATTTACAATTTAAAATTCAATGTATTGATTTACACCACAAGGCAGAAACTTGCCATAATGTTCAGTATGCGATCATTGCAACGGTCTGTCATTCACCCTGGATCTTCCTTAAAAGTGATATTATACGGTCACCTTGAACAACTTGAATAATAAGGCAAAGGTTGCCAATGACAAGGTGATAAGTGATCCAAATGCGACATATAATACTCCGCCAAATATCAATATCATTCACTAATTACATCGTTGTCGCAGCGTCATCCCATTATATATATCCAATATATATATATATATATCAACTACCTAAACTTGAGATACTTTTGTGTCCTTGACAAAGTGTGAGCCAGTACATGACACATTTTTGATGGTATACATTTGTACACATACATCAATACAGACACAGTTATTGTTCAGTAGGCTAAATTAGACTGTTCTTGTTCACAAATCATGTCACAATACTAGACTAGCAATGGCTTGTGTGTACTGGTTTGTGTTTTTAATGTCACACCCCTATACATGTATGTTTCGAAATACCTATGTACCTACCAAATTTTATGTGCATAAGACACAACAAAAGTAGGTTGGCAAACAAAAGCGGTGTGGAATGAACAACCTTGGGGCCTTGTTCACATTTGAGAATGCAAGAGAGATCAAGATCTGTTTACCCCCCAGGGAGATAGTTACGTTGATCCTCACTTGAGAATGTGTGCGAGATCAGCGTTGAACTGAAGGCAACGCACAACTACAATTCTTGATCCCCCTCGCAGGGTCTGATCCATCCAGAAAGGGAGATCATGATTGCGGGGTCTGACCCCGAGTATGCCAGCGTCCACACTCTCTTGATCCCCCTCTCGTGGGGTCTGTGACAGTTGCACATTGTGTCCACACTCTCTTGATCCCCCTCTCGTGGGGTCTGTGACAGTTGCACATTGTATCCAGAAATTTATTTGATATTGCTTCATTTTTCTTTGCACATGTTAGAAAAAAAAATTGGCAGCAGATCCCAATTATTTTAAGACCTTTGGCATATATTCTGTCAAATGGTGTGGAATAAACATGAAAATTAATTTAAAGCAATTTATGACTAGATTCGACGTTAGGGTGAAAGTGAACAATAGGGAAATGGAAATTTGGTGTTAAGGCGACGAAATTGTTTCTCCTTAAGGTTTTTACTACCATTTCTAGGCATAATTTTATTGTCACAAATAGTCTTATCTTGTTCTTCACTGTCTAAAACTAGGGTTTTTGTTAGTTTTAGGGTCAGAGGTTAGGGAGTATATGAGGAACTAATGTTTTATTTTAGTGTGTACGTCAATGGGGTTTTCGCCTTAGCGTCGAATCTACAGTAGGTGTTTATATAATATATATATATAGATAGATAGATAGATATGAGACTCCATTATTGGTGCAACACTTTAGCAGCATCCTTATATCAGCTGCTTCTATTTGTGCAACATGTCATCGCTTTCCTTGAAGAGACACCAATGTACTCCATGCACTTTCATGTTATGACATCACAAGAGGCTGTTGTTATATACAGTAAACAAAATGGTGATTTAAGGAGTCTTAATCTTTCAGCAATGACATTCTTGCCCATAAAACAACCACTGACAAAGCTGTCATTGTTGTGTCAAAAACACAATGATGATTCTCCAGGGATTAATATCATGGCACTGCATTGTCTCTGTCCCTCATATGACCCCTCCCCACAGACATAGATTTGTGGTAGGGGTCATCATTCCCCCACACTATTATTATTTATTATTATTATTTATTTGAAAATTGGAGTAGGGGAATCTTTTGGTGGTTTGAAGAAAGTGGTTGGTGAACTATGTCACAGGATATAATTTTATATGTTCAAAACAATTTTCAGGAGACAAATTTTTAAAAGAAGCAGGAATTATAGGTAATTCAAATTCCACCCTTTGTGTCGTCACCAAGGCGACGATGACCAAACTTCCTTCCTTGGATTCACAATCTGAATATATTCGACAGAGTCTGTAAATATACTGTCGAATAGCCCGAATACAGCAACCCGGAATAAAATGGATCTTTTAAGGTTGACATATCACTTTTAATTAAGTTCTGCAACCGGGCATCTCGGATGAGCTGTTATGTAGGTTGCCCAAACAGGGGGTGACTCAATTTGCTGACTGTAACAGCGATTGTTACCCTCGCTCCCCCGGGACATGCGGTCGTCATGGCAACAGCTGGGATGAGGCTCCCGAAGTGTGCAATATAATGCCGTACTGCCACGATTTTGTACTATTTCTCGTCATTTTATGGATATTATTCATAGCTTTTCTCGGGGCTGTCATGAATCTGATACGCGAGAGATGGCTGCCTTTGAAGGACAGATGAAGATGAACAGTTGGCAAATCTAATTTGAGGACGGTAACTACCTCGCCGATGGCATTTTTGTATCGACAGTTGAAGAGTTGTATGGCCATTAGTCTTTTTTGGGGTGACTCGATCAAGCCTACTTTTCTGGGAAAGAGGAAAATTATTCTGAGCCGAATTAATATCTAGCTCAGAGATGGAATCCTGATTGGTGTATATATATCTTATTGACTGTTGTCAAAACAGGGTTGGCCGGGAAATACCAGGGGCAGGAAATACCGAGCGGTATTTCCTGCCCGGAAAATATCTGAAAGTGGTCAATATTGGGAAATAACCAGGAAATTTTACAAAAATGAAAATTTTGAAGTTCATTTACCTAATTGTATTTAAATTATTTCAGCTACAGTATACCTAAAGGAAATTGTAAATGACAGAAAAGATGTGTTAATTATAACTTGTAGGCCTTTCATTATAACTTGTAGTCCTCATACACATTCATACAAAACAAATTTGAAGCTCAGTATGCACTGGCCACTAGCAAAAATAGTGTACACTATATTGAACTTGCCAAGTGCATGGCCGTATGTA
Source organism: Paracaudina chilensis (assembly GCA_027580055.1). NCBI lineage: Eukaryota > Metazoa > Echinodermata > Holothuroidea > Molpadida > Caudinidae > Paracaudina > Paracaudina chilensis. The sequence continues at coordinate 4,357 of JAODFY010157070.1, read as the reverse complement.
ATGTTCCTCAGACAATATTGCTCCATAAAATGAAGTGGATCTAACAGGTTCACACATCTTGAGAATAAATTGGAGGGGGGGGTGTTGGCAATATTGCAGCTGAACCCAGGTAGCTCTAGATTAATATCATAAATTACATACATACAAAATAACAAGTTTAGGAGAATACAATAAAAATACTGGGCCTAAATTCTGGTACTTGGAGTTCCAATATAAATTCTTACTGGATAGCAGGAACTGCTTGCAACCTGTTTTGGCCCCCCAACCACAGATGAATTTTACTGGATTATAATATTTTTCGATATTTCTCGGTATTTCCCGTTATTACCCGTTATTTCCCTAATATTTCCCGCCTGGGTGGGAAATATTAATATTGTCCGGGAAATATCCACCTCTGTATCTAAATGGTAAATGTATTATATATGATGCAAATTAACCCGTATATGCACATAATATGTGGGCCAACAAAACATGTAAAACATATTTCTTTGTTGAAATGATGGACAACAGAACAGGCATTTTTTGAACAGTAAAAAAATTATATTTCAACATTGTAAATAAGGGTGAATACAAATGCCAAATTAAATTTGCAAAGACGATGTATTGCCGTTAGCGCAAAACATCGGCCTGAACTGATTACCGGTTTGACCCCAACTTTAAACCTACAAACAGAATTCAAGTCCTAGGGTTTCTAATTATTTTTTCTCCCCATTTTATAAGTTGCTAAAACCAAATTTTCAGTTGAGTGTTCACAGTGCTATTAAAGGGCCATGCCTTAACAGCCGGACTTAAACAGCATTCTCAACCGATCTAGCATATTATGGAATGAATAAAATGGTCATATATTGTCTCACAGACTGTTGCCCTATTGTCTGTGTTCCTAAAGTTGCCATCTGGCTCCACGATCTTTCCGATACAATGTATGAAGATTTTACCCAGCTACCATCTTGGTCGTTTTCTATGGAAAATAACTTCACTTGGGCAGTCTACAGCAGGTTTTTTTTTATTCCTGGCTGAAGGTAAAAAGAATACATGTAATCATGTTGGTGTACATGCATGTGTGTATGTATGTGTGTATGTATGAACCTGTTTAGTCTACACAATCAGTACCATAAGCAAAAGAAATTCCATTCATCTGTTGTTGAGACAATAGAGAACATTAGTCGTCGTTTGTCGAGACAATCACAAGGTTAGGGCGCGGACAAAAGGAAATGTCATCGGTTGCCGGACAAACAATACATAACAAGTTTGAGTCTTGTGTGTGATGTGACAGCTTGTTCGTAAACACGATATCTCAACAACAACATGTTGTATCAATGTCATATGTAACAGAAAGATTCCCCATGGTAAAGACAGTGAACCCAAGGATGCTGAATGCCCAATTCGTAGCTCATTTCAATGAAAATGCTGCATATTATTAACTTGAGTTATTTTATTCATTTATTCATTCATTTATTCATTCATGTATTGTACGAAACAGTACACATGCAAATGACATTTGATGGCATGTATTCATACATTGACTAACAGCAGGCCATACATTGTAATTCTATACAGTATCTTAAAATATGAAGGCTATTAAAGGAACAGTACATATTCTATACCGAGATGATCATCGTTAAAAGATTGTGGGAATAATTACAGTGGTAGCACCATGGTTTTTTGTTTTTTTTCGAAGCAAGAAAGATTGCAATAAGTAGCTAGTTATTGTGGAAACAATTATATCTTAAGAGGTGGGGTGGCAAGCTAGGAGCAAAATCCACCAAAAAGTCAGATTTTTTTTCCAATTGGCTCAGTTGAACACTTTTGAAACTTTGAATGAACACATCCCTGTTGTAGTAACTTTAAATGCAACTATATAAACAGTTTAAACACCTCAATGAGAAAGTTTACTAGCATTTTCATTAAATTAGGAATCTGTGAGTTCTCATGTCACTTGCAACCCCACCCTTTAAATTAGAATTTTGTTTGGTCAAGAGAGATTTATTTTCACCCGTTTCTCTCGCAACAGATCCTTACAATGGAAGAAAGAAGAAACCCAGACTGGGACAAGGGCGATTGCAACTGTCCAGACCGTCACAGCAAAGACAGCATTTTATACTCATTGCTTTCTGGCAACACCAGCTCGGAAACTGGGAGCCCATCCAGTGAGCAAGATGAAACCGACAGCAACCTTATACCCTGGTTACGGAACAACAGCCCAACACTTTCCTCTTCGGCTTGTCATTACACCCCGGCTGCCGTCAGACTCTGTAACCCCAAAGAAACATGCCAACAGGTGGCGCTGTTGCTCCTTAAGACATTGGAATTTGTCAGAACGCTCCCCTTAGACAGTGCGTTTGTTTTAAAGGACCGTATTCTCTTGTTTCAGCACAGCTGGTCCGAACTATTGGCACTCACCATGGCTCAGTGCAAATTTGAATTTGAGGTTGAGGAGGCCAAAATTACCCACCTACAAACCGACGGACAGACGGACAATAAGGAGGGGGAGTCTAGCCCCTTCCTGCTCTGTCCGCAAGGGGGGCTTCTTAAGTGCCTGGTTGCAATGAAAGGGATTCCCACAAAGTGTGACGTTGACACAATGAACACGTTTTTCAGGAAGTGTGATTCCATGATGCTCGATGACAAAGAATTTGCATACCTCAAAGCCACAATATTTTTCAGTTCGGGTAAGTCAAAATTAAAATTGACATGCTTTAATAAAAAGTACATTGAAAAATGAAAAAAAAAATCTGCTAATTAAGAAGAGGAAAGTCCCATCACAATAAGATTTTGACATATTAATTATTCACATTTTTTCAAAAAAAGTTAGGTATCTAGCAATATTTGTATTCTCTTTTTGAACTTGTGAATCTCCATTTAATAAAATGTGTTATATTGGGCAATATGCAAGTTGAAGCAAAAATGTACACATGTCAAATTTAGCATTGTGCAAATAAATGTTCAAATATGTGTACCCTGGGTGGCTAGAGAATGATCAGTTTGGCTGACTCACATAGTGAATGGAATAATTATTTAGTATGTACAACCATACAATGTGTATGTTACAGGGTAAGGGGTACAAATAAGGTGGCATTTAAAAGGTTTCGTCTTTCTTAGCCAGTAGCTGCTACAATTCCCCCGAGCAAGTCAGAAAATCCAGCTAAAAGAATAATAAACTTCCAAAAAATTTCCTGTTGTAATTCTCTTGGTAACAAAGTTGCTAACTCTTTTTTCTGAGTTTTTTTCATTTTATTTTTGGAGTTGGTGAAATCACTGAAGTGTACATATTCTTAACATCTGGCATTCTGGCATTTGAAATTGTTTATTGGACTACTAAGCAAAAGGGATTTTCTAGGATTTAATTGTTTTCCAAGGTACCATTCAATAATAACAAACTTGATTATTCTGTATTTTTTTGACTTTCAATACAACAGTAGGTTATATAGCATTGGCCTAAGTCTCCCTGAATCAGAAGTCTATATATATATGGTGGTTACAATGAGCTGCAATCCTGTTCATGGAGTTGCTTATTCTCACCTAATCACTAAAGGGTTCTTAACCTATGCGATAAATTTTGTCATCCACAAAAGTAACAGATATTAAAAATATATATATTTTTTTTATCACAAAAGGGCAGTATATATAATATATGTGTAGAGTCATAGAAAATATATTTTATATCATATAGGCTAAGTGTAAGTAGTGTGTGACCTTATTAGTAAGTACCTGGACATTGCAATAACATACTGGAACCATCTAATAAACTTGAATGGAATGTAGACCCGGGCTCCCTCGGTACGGTAATTAAAACTCCAGTAGTTCCAGGAGGGCCCATCCATAAATAGAAAAGCAAAGGAGAAATTTAAGAATATTATTACAAAGGAAAACACAGGTGCATCGGAGACTGGTGTCCATATAACCTTTATTACTGGGTAACAAAATTCATGAGGCAGGAAGTCCATAGCATTAGGCTCAACACTACACATAGTTTTATTTGGAAATTATTCTGAAATATATTGCAACTGATCCACATGACTTGATACAGTAGTTCGTTGACATCCCAGAGTGGCCAGTGCTCAGGGAATTAACAGACCAGTGCGGTATGACCACAATGTATTATAGTAGGTAAAATAGCCCACATGAAATGACACGCACTAGCCTGCATATACATTTGTTAACACCATTATTTGTATCATTTCAGGGGGGTTGGGGGGAGTGGGATCTGGCAAGGGATGCCAAAAATAATGGGTAATCATCAACTTATTAGATACTATCACCAGTAACATCTCATCTTACTGTGTGAAAAATAAAATGTTCATGGAAGTGATCTCAAAAAGTGGGGAGGATAACCTCCCCCAACACCCCCACCCCCAAC
>JAODFY010156848.1:0-11019 GCA_027580055.1 Paracaudina chilensis | reverse complement strand
GTTGTGTTTGTGTCCCCTTTATGTGAATGCTGATTGTAAAAGTGTCTTGTGTATCTTTTTATCCTCTTAAAGCTAAGTGATACCTGTTGTGTTTGTGTCCCCTTTATGTGAATGCTGATTGTAAAAGTGTCTTGTGTATCTTTTTATCCTCTTAAAGCTAAGGATACCTGTTGTGTTTGTGTCCCCTTTATTTGGATGCTGATTGTATAGTGTCTCCTGTATCTGTTTATCCTCTTAAGGCAATGACGGTAACACATATTCTGGTTAATGTTTCAGTCATGAGATGTTACATGAGATCTTGTCTGCATTTAGTTTAATGACTCAGAAAACATTCACTAACAATGTAAAGTGCTGTGTGTGTGAGCATATATTCTCCCTTGACCTTTGACCTGTGATCATTATCTCTTTACATGAGTTCATGAAATGGCCTTTTCTAGCTAGACCAATTCGGCATGGTTTACAGGCCAATTTTAGTCTATAAGTTAATTCTAGCAGTGCCTTTAATATGTGCTATGTTTCCCAAGCGTACATCAATAAAGATCTCCACTCTCTCCAATCTCTATATTAGGGCCAATATCTGACACAATTATTATATTTTGTGTTCTTTTAATTTTATTTTGCATTACATCTGTTATGTTTATCCGACCCCATAACTTTCTCATGCAGAGAGTTCCAACTTCATTTGTATATATCATATCTTGCTTTCACAGATGTCCGTCATACGGCCCAGAACCCGCCGCCCATGTTCCACAATGCCCCGCTGAGACATTCCAACACCTCGCTTCAGAACGCCAACCAGCCGCGGCCCAGCCGGTCACAGCAAAACCTTGATACCAGCTGGACTTACCGGAGTCTCCCTCGGACAATGCGGTACTAGAACCACGGTTTGGGTATCAAAGGGCCTCTCGGCTTGATATAAAGCTGATTCAATGCAGCCAGCGTCGATGGCGATTGTCCAGACCAATCACAGGAGGGCCTTGGTATCAGTTGAATCTACTGGACCCGGAATCACGGTTTAGGTAACAAGAGTTTGATCACTTAACTATATCCAAGTCAACCAGCAGCCATGGCGATTTTCTGGACCACAAGAGAGCCATGGTATAATGGTATCATGGTATCAGTTCAATTTACTTGACCCTGTTTCAGATAATGCGGTTTTAGAACCACGGTTTGGATAGCGAGAGTCTGATCACTTAGCAAGTAAATCCACAGCAACCAGGGCGATTGTGCAGACCAATCACAAGAGTGCCTTGATATTAGTTGAATCCACTGGATCATCTAAAGAAAAACTCTGAAAGTTGGAAATGAGCTGTGATTGATAAGATTTGGATCATCAGGGATTGGATAGTAACCCCCTCCTCAGTAGTTCAATGCGACCTTAACCTGAGACAGAGCTTGGTTGTCAGAACAAATAGTCTTGGTACCGCCATGTGCATTAAATGCCAAGAGACTTCATAACCTCTCAAGGAAAGCTGGAAATATCTGTAGTACAGCACTTAAAAATTAATTTTTCAGAATTTTTTCAGAAAGTTTGCAACCCCAATCTCTAATTCTGCATGGAAAAAACTGATCCAATATAATATACCAGAATTCTGTATTGACAAGAAATTAGCCAAAATGCTCCAAATGTATCTTTGATGGCGACGAAACTAGGCTACCTAGCCTAACACGCAATTTAGTTATGATGAATGTTTGGTTCCAGTGTTTTCGGTTTACAATAATTACACATGTTCTTTATTTTATACATAGCCTAACCCATATAATTTGTAAGTACTTCATCAAAACAGTAACAATTTGAAATCAAAATTTCATATTTTTCATAGTTTGCAGTCATTATTGAGAAATACAAATGGATTAAACAAAAAACAAATCAGCACAAATGGTTTTGGCAAGACAGGGCATTTCCGTCAATGGCAAAACGGGGCATTTTACCGGTAAAAAACATTTGACATTTTTAAATTGGTTTGGCTGGTAATAATTGGAAGTAATTGGCCAAATTTTGTGTCAATGCTCCCTGTCAAATAGAAATACAACCTTTGCCTGTCTAAACATAATCGGAAGCTTCAAGTAATAATTTTTCACCCGATTTGGTCGGGAGTCAAGCCGCTTGTTGCTTTGACGGACCTGATGCAAGACTAAATCCCTCTCCATGAATTGTAATCCGTCGTTTTCAATGATTGTCAAGGAATGCAAGAACGAAACTCCCTGTCCCCATATTGACCATGGGTATTTCTTAATTGTGTTAATGGAAAAATGTTTGCTTTCATTTAATAACATACGTTTTCTTTTATTTTTCCGTATGTTTTCGTTCTTTTAAGAATTATTTCAGTTGTAAATTTTGAGATTTTTTTAATATTTCAAGGTGGTATTCACAAATCCTTGTATAGGTTTATACATATTTCCCCTTTTTTATTGCATGAGATGAATTAGTTTTTCTTGACATGTTTCTTTGTTGAGGGAAAGGTAACAGATTATTATGCACAAATTACCAGTAGCATTGTATAAAAGTGTATTTATCGCATTGCCTTTCATTATGCTTGTGATTAGGAATTCATATCAATAATGTGCATACAACATTTATAAAGCATTATACATTTTTCAGCACATTTCCATAGCTACACTGTACCGCCATCGTCACAAATGCTACCGAAATTCAAAACTGAACAGGAATTTCATTTGTGCTTGCCGTTTTACCCCGAAATGTAGCATGTAGCGATTAGCGAAATTTAGCATCCAAATTATTAGCTGTTGCAATTTCTCTGCATTAATCACATCATTGGACTTCAAAAATATCATCACAACATTTTTGGATAACTTACAATTTTGAAGACAAAAAATGTAGAAAAACCCTCCTTAAAAAAAAAAATATTCAACATCAAGTGTTAGACATTGTTAGTTTTCTGAATTAGCACGGACAAAATATTGATGTCAGGGAATATGAAATTTTGAAGTTTAAAAACTTGTGACAGCGATTCAAAATATTTAAGATAGCACTAAACTATATCATTGTCATCAATTTGATATGCCATTACTAATAACAGGATGTTAATGAGAAAGTTAAATGAATATATATATTTTCAACAATGAAAAAAATGTGTTCCAAGCTTAGATATCAGTGAAGTTCTCAAATTAATTGAGACGATTTTGGAAAGCAATATTAATTGGGTAATTATAACATGCAACCAAAGAGGAAAACAGAACTATTTGGATTCATAGCACAATGTTTGCAGAAATATTCAAAGACAAGAAAGATTCCACAATCTGTAATATGTTTTCTCCATCGACATTTACTTCTGCTGATATTAAATAAATATTCAGTAAGGAAAAACAAATCCAAAAGATAAAAACCTTAGCTTTAATAAAAAGGGGCTATTAATCTACAACCAGGAATCACATCCTAGGGTTTGCCAGCTACTTGTATTCTCAAAGTGTTATCAATAAAATTCAGAGGCTTAAAACTTAAAAACATGAACAGAAGAATCATAAAAGCAGACTGAAAGCCTATCAGCTAAAACTGGCATTTGACTTTCCTATGATGTTGGGGTTTGTATTGAGGGTACGCACAGGATATGTGTAAATATGAATAATAGTCCCCCAGTGAAACCATTCCAGACATGTCACAGGATATTTAGTAAAAGAACAAACATCCTGTATGAGTAGGGGCACTACACATTCCAGCAAAGGGATAGGGCAGGCACACCTCTATTTATGTTAAACCTCTTCAACATTCTATATCTCATTTACCTCATCCAAGAGTGGTTGATTCCTTAGAGCAAATGAATATTCATAATTATTTATTTATCATGAGGGTTGTTATAAACAAAAATCATAGTAATCCTTTTGATATTAGGAAGATCATATCAGAGAAAAAAATTTCCGAAAATCCTATTTACCTCATCAGAAAAATTGATATAAGTCATTACCATAAAGGTAATGAATATTCATGAGATTGTTATTATTCACATTTTATTCATGAGTGCTTGTTATATCAGCAGTCTGAGAATTGCTTTAATAACATATATGAATATTCATGGTATCAATCTTCATGAAAGTTATGGTTATTAATATTCATTATGGTTATTAATTAGTATTCATACTCTGATTTCATCAACATTCATTAAGATTATCAATTAGTATTAATACATATCGTATTCATCGTAGTTTTACTGTTTCATTAGCATATTACAGGGTAATTTAAATGTCTGAAAGATTCAGATTTTGTATAATTCATGGTTCATTTACCAAAAAATTCTTTTAAATTGTGGAAATTGGTTTGTTATAATGATTATTAGAGAATGCTCCAATTATAATATTTTGTATGCAATTCCAATAATTATTAAATATTAATTCCAGTATTCAAATTATTCAACCAAATTATATTTACAGAAGTATACCTTCACTGCCAATATGACTTCAGATGGTTTTAGTTATAGTGCTGTAGCTTCTAACAAATTGCCATACATAAACATAATATTCTCCATCTAAAACATGCAGCATCAAAGACCGGAGTTTTAATATATAGTTGGATAGTCTGTGACAGTAAGTGAAATTAATGTGAGGATTTTTGTAATCATGAAATGTGCCAACCCCTGTGCTGTTATAGTTATGTTAGGGTAAGTGTTTAGGTTTCATGGAGTCTGTTGCAGACTGAATTAATATGAGAATCTTTGTAATGTAATCTGCCAACCCTGTTAATGTGTTACAGGTATGGGTAGGGTAAGTGGTTAGGCTCTATGCTGTCTTGTATGAAAGACTGTGCTGGGTATAGTATGCATTTAAGCTGGCATTGAAAGTATTAATCGTGAATTGGAAGTAAATGGGGACATCTTCAACTGGGTTAATCCCCTGATAATCCTAGCTGTATAAAACATTCCTTTGTTGCGGGCGGGTTCAGTGATATTTTGTGCACAAGCTGGTATTCAGAACCCTTCAAGCCTTATATGTTTGTGTATTGCCTTAAATTTGTATTTTCTAGCACTGTCTCTATGTAACTTCCTTCTGTATTCAATTTTCAGATCATAAAATTATTTCCAACCATTTGTTTCCAGCATTATGTTATCAAAGTTAACCAATTCACATATATCTAATGTATTTCATTAACTGTACTGCCCTCTATAGCAACCTAACGCCACAGCACCAACATATAGGTTTAGCAATATCTTTCTATAGAAACATGACCATTGGTCATACATGTATCAATAATTTTATTTGTAATTTTGTTTTGGGGTGATTTTTTTTACCCCAATACCAAGCACCTACTTTATGTACAACTGTGGCAGTGATTATAATTTCGCTTAGAAATTTGTGGCCAAAAGTGACCACAACAAAATCTTATTATCCATTTTATTGCACATTTAATGAAAACTTCAAACAAAATGCTAGAAAGAAAAGTTCTGTAATGGTGAAACCATTGCAGGGCACGAGTCTGTCATCTTCAAACAAAGTAAACAATTTGCATTTGTGACCAGAACAAGGGTGAGAAATATTTCATATCCTAGTGTACAGATTTCAATTGAATCATTCACAAAAGATGAAGCCGACTGTTTTGTTGTGGCAAAAATTTGTCCCGTCATATATATTTGTCGATGATTTGCCTGGTGCGGGTTTGTCCTACTACCATAAGCTAGGTCAAATATATTTTAAATGTTGTGATCTATTTGTAATAAAAAATAAATTCTTCCATTTTCTGCAATTCATTCCTAACTTTTGGGTCAGTGTTGGTTGGTGTGCTTTGATATTTGTAATTACTGTCTAAAAAAGTGCCTTGAAATATAATTTGATACTATGCCATATGAACTGAAAAATGGTATAAATAAATTTTAAAAAAGGGTTGTGGAAAAAGTGTAACATATGGTCAGGATTTGTAAGAGAGCACCTTGTGGAATAACAGTGATGTAAATATAGTTTTTGAAGTCAAAATAAATTCCATGATTACTGGGAAGTTTCTGTCAGCCATTTTGGTTCTTAAAGTTGGGTGTAATGTTTGAATAAAAATATAAGCATTCCTACCTGTTGTTGGTTGGGACTGCATATATATATATAGATATATATAGATATATCAAGCCGATGGGTTCATTATTAATTACTGGGTTTTAATTGCAGAGGGGTTGGAATTGGGTTTGTGGTATGTAAATTTATGATGGTATATGAGTATGTTGTCTGTTCTATATCTCCATAGCAAATACAATGATGTATACCAGATGTTTTGGAGAGTGACCCCACTCCTACCACCCAGGTGGGTAAGGTTGGGGTGGGATTTAACACAATGTTAAAATGAATTGTTTTGGGTGGTCTTTGCCGGACCGGCCTCCAAAGGATTCATATAAGACATTGGCTGTGTGGAAACCCATTCCTTTACTCTGCAGTCTGGACCAACTATATCCAAAATGCTGTATGAATTACCTAAATTTTCTCGATCGTATATGACCAACAAGCAAATTTCTTTATTAAAAAGCTAATTTTTGTAACTTCCCAGTAATGATGCATTTTTACAGAAAAATTAAGATTAATGCACTTTTGGAAGGTTTGTACAATATGAATGTATACATGTAATTATGCAATGCAATGTATGTTGATGATTAACTACTCTAGGGCTATGGTTTGTATATGGGAGGTGCAGTGCTCTTTTGTACAATGTGCATTACTTTTATCTAATCCTTATTAAATGGTTATTTTATTTGTATGATTTGAATACATAGGTGGATAGGCCAACAGCAATCCATGTAGGGTGCTGTTTATATATAGACTAACTCTGGTAGATAGTGATATTTTTTTATAACTTCATATTTTTTTTAAATGTGCACATTAGATCCTGTAAAAACTGTATAAACAAATGCACCAAATCTTCACTAATGATAAGTTTAATAGTAAACCTTTTTTTTTTATCCACCCTTCATTAATTTAAGTCATTGTTAATTACGTACTACACATTTGGCAGTTTGTTGGCTTGCTCTGTTTTCTTAAATGTTGTGGAACTTTCTAACATGTTTATTGTAAGTAGTACTGCAAGCAGGTATAATAAAAAAAAAACTTCATGATAATTGCACATTGCTGGATGGATGAGCTTATATGGGTATGACTAAATTTCGCATATGCCTTTTGGGGTCAGGTTTTTAACCTTAAAAAAACCCAATTGATAATGCTTTTGATATACATGCTATATTAAAGGAACAATGCTATATGAAGCATTGATGCTCCAATAGTCTATGAAAGCATGCTATAGATAAGCATCAATGGCATATGAAGCATTGTCTATGGAAGCATCAATGCCATATGAAAGCATTGATGCTATATGAAGCATTGATACTCTAATAGTATATCAAAGCATGTTGCATCAATGCTATATGAAAGCATTTATACTATAATTGTCCATGAAAGCATGCTATATGAAAGCATCAATGCTATATGAAAAATTGACTCTAGTAGTCACTAACACTGTGGTGTTCTTTATATAGAAGTTCAGCATTCATTCATCAGGCTATAGCTGTATGCAAGCATTGTTCTCTATTTAAATCCTCAATGCTCACAATTATCTTATGGTAGCATTGTGCAAGGCCTATAAGTGCATCATGCATCTAGAAATTCCTCCACTCTTTGGTATGCAAATTTAAAACTGCTAGGCCCCTTCCCCCATTTACATAAAAGTGGAGTTATAACCAATCAAATAAATAATGTTTCGTTTTCATTGTTGAAAAGTGTAATGGCTTACTCTTTCATAATTACAGATTTAATTGGTTATTTTTTTCCTTATAAACAATTGTTGATGCATTTGAGTCTCAAACAAAAGGCATGAGAATAAAAAATAAAAACATTGAATGATGGAGCATGCAACTATATATGTATTGAGAGCACTATGCATGGTTCATTTTTGGCAGCATCTTTAGCTACCACATTCAGCAGATCTTCAGTTTATTTTGACTGGTCATATTGTGTGCTATTGCTCAAATTTTCAATGCAGTTATACACTTTTTTAGGAATCACCACCTCAAAAAATTTATCAAAATTGTTGCAATTATTGCTCAGAATAGTGTTGCAATTTTTAAATTGCTTCAACAAAAAAATTTGCCAGAATTTAAAAAAGTTTCTGCTTTTACAGATCTGAGCCTTTTAAGTTTTCTTGGAAGCATTTTTTTTTTTAATTGCATGACTCACTTATAGAGTTGGTTCATTCATAAAGGATGCATTGATTTGTGGAATTATTTTGCTAGTAAGGTGGTCCTGACTTTACAAAGGTTCAGAGGTTCAGAAGTACAAAACAGTATCTAAAATGTAGAAAAGGACAAAACAATTGTCATGTTACCATTACAAAACAAACTTTATGCTTGTCGGATTATTGTGTGTAGTAAGGATACCATCTTTATTTAAGAGGCTATTTTATCCCCAAACAGAATTCACTTTATTTCATTATTCAATCTGGCCATCTTCTGAGTATTCATTAATATTAAAGCAATAATCAGTGGTTGTGCCCTGAGAATTTACCCTTCTTTCACCAAAATGAGATTTTGACATTTGTTAATTAATTATGTTAGTTGTTTAAAAGAGTCTTAAGATCCCTATTTGTGAAGAAATTAGGTCATAAGTGTAGGACTTGCATTTTGTTGCCAAACTGTTTCACAGAACTAAGCCCTACAAGGTGGATATCACATATTGAGGCAGAGATGAGGCAGTGATATAATGACAAAATTGTTTAAAAAAAATAAAACATGGTTAGTGCTTAGGGCCATTCATGATTATTCAGATTTTGGTCAGATGCTTTGTGCATTTCATATTTTGAATATTCATAAGTCAGCTTTTTTGTTGATATACAGATTATGTATTCCATTTGAACATCCAAACTGCCCATTGTTTACATTTGAATCTTCATTCATCAGGATTTATTTGCTTGTCAGAAGCAATAGGTTGAGCTTTTTAATATTAATATGCTGGTCAAAAGGTTTTGTAAGTTTTTTAAATCTAAGTGAGTCTCTCTCTTGTTATGTTCAATGTTATGGATCCATATGGAGAAATTTTTGTATTAAAGAGGTACAATTGTTCCTTATTTTTTAATATTTAACTGTAAACTTAACTTGCATTGTAAAGTATTGCAAAATAAATTTTAAGGATAAAATTCCGATCTGGTCTTAATGAATTTTATTAATTGGGAAGGGGTGATGATGATCCATGTTTCTCAGGAAAATTTGTTGTACCCTATTAATTTTTCAAGAACCCCCAAAATCCATTTGAGGTCAACTTATAATAAGGGAAAATTAATTAACTACAGTATGAGATGGCTCACTACTCATATGTTAGCAACATCAACAACATTATAGAAAACTGCAATCAGACAACCAAATGAGGGAAACTTGGATGCACTTAATATTTATCCCCAGAATAACATGAACCCTATTGATTTTGTAAAAGAATGTGGGTCAAACACTGGAAACCATGTTAACTTAAGAGGGGTAACCCAGAAGACTCTCATAGGTTGCCCATAGTGATATTAAAGATATTGAAATTTGGGGGTGATGAAATATCACACCTGGTTTGTATTCTACTATGAATTCAAAGTTTCAAATTTTGATGAATCTCTTACAGTCATGTTGTATGGTCATCTTGTATGGTCATGCTGAAAGTATGGAAGTTTTTCACAAAAGGTTAAAGTTGAGGGACGTGGGTGTCGAACACTGACAACCTTAAATTAGGCTGGCTGAATCACATGCTGGGAATAGAGGGAGAGTAGATACTATCAGTGAAATGATATGAATAATTTGATTGTGTCAGGAAGCTTAGGTTTCAGTGGCACAAACCTCAAAATACAGGGTTCAGTGAGCACTGAGAATTTCACCAAAAGGAGATATTGTCATTTGTTTTCCAGGTTTGTTTTGATTAAAACAATCCCTGTGTCATTTACATCGTAAATCACTCTATTTGTGAAGAAATTAGGCCATAGTTGTACGAGTATTGATTTGGTTGCTGACCTACAGTGTAGATATCACCTACTATATACATTATTCATCTTTTTTAAGAAAATAGCTTTTGTTTGCTTTGTCACATAATATGCATTATGAAGTGGTATGATGACAAATTTGTGACAAATTGCTTTAAATTTTAATTTCAATCCTAACATCTTTGACCTTTGAAAGGAATAAGCTAGTTCGTAGATAGCCTATGGACGTCATACGTATAGAGGTCACTGGTTCATCTGTGAGAACTTTTCTTAGTTTCGGCACACAACTTGCAAGTACCATATATATGTACACACTAATTTTGCATTAATGATATCATTTACGAAAAGAAGCAAACAAATATAACATTATTTCTGTAAGATCCTATATCCATCCATGAAATACTATGGAATGTCAAGACACTCCAGGAGTTCTTGAGGCAACAATGACTCAAGATTTCTGGGAGAAATAAGGAACTTTTGCCCTTGTTTACAAAATAGCGAAACTAGTTCCAACTGTGTTTACAGTTAAAAATACATTGTCTTGCGCATTTTGTGTTGTTATCACAAAGTTGTTTGGCAAGCATGCACAAATTGTATCTACGAATTAGTATATAGCTAAATAGATCCAAAATACGTGTGACCAAAAATATTGGACATGGTGGGATGACAAAACCATTTTCACATTTAAAATGTTTTCCATCCATGTTTCAGACACCATACATTAAAATCACACATGAATGTCTGGGCTGTATATTCCCAGGATTTCACCCTAAACAAAATTTGCTTAGAATTTTTACCTGTCACCTAAAATATTAGAGCATCCCGTGATGACGAAATTATATCACGTTATTACAAGTACAACACAAGAATTAATAATTCAATTTTTTTTTTTTCCTTTTATTTTAAAACTCAGTATCGTTTACTATAAGTTTTGAGTAACAGATTACCACCTAAAATTGTACACACATTTGCATACAATAACACACACACATGTTGTCAGGTTTTTGTGAAATTGGCTTTTATGGTTTACAGTCAAGATGTAATAAATAGTTTACAGTCAAAGATGTAACAAATCAATAAAAGAATGCCTCCCC
>JAODFY010156738.1:0-11019 GCA_027580055.1 Paracaudina chilensis | reverse complement strand
CTATGCATCTCACTATTGCACAATACCTCTACCACACCATGCACACTATTCTTGATGCTTCTACGCATCTCACTATTGCACAATACCTCTACCACACCATGCACACTATTCTTGATGCTTCTATGCATCTCACTATTGCACAATACCTCTACCACACCATGCACACTATTCTTGATGCTTCTACGCATCTCACTATTACACAATACCTCTACCACACCATGCACACTATTCTTGATGCTTCTATGCATCTCACTATTACACAATACCTCTACCACACCATGCACACTTCCAACACATATACTTTTGTCCACATTCCCCTGGATCTTCTTGTAAACTATATGTGAGCTTGCTGCCATGCTTTACCCTCATATATTATTTTGTATATTATTTAATATTTCACCCCCCAGAAATTCCCAGTTCCAACCCGAAGGACCCTGTGTTGACGACCGACGGCACTGCTGTGCCGGATAAAGGCTGTGACTGTGCTTGTGAGGAAGGAAGTGACATCAGAGACGGGGAGGAAGTCCGCAATCAGATCACCTTTGAGAATGCCCTTCACAACATCGTCTTTATCAGAAGGTAAGAACGGATTTTAAAAAGACAAGTAAAAATAAATATATGTCCAATGTCCATTCTGTATGCTTTGCCACTTTCCACGAAATGACCTCCCCAAGAAGTAGCAATTGGTCGAAGCCCCGTACATAACAGCATACTCAGGGCAAGAGTTGTTTACCTTTAGCAAGTGAAAACTTTTAATGTTTAACACTAACAACATCAATCAGTGTTTCCACAGTCATGGATAACCTGAAAAAGTAATGAAATTTGAAGAATTATTTTTCCAGGCCTGGTATCCAGGGATTATCATAGCTGGGGGTATCCAGTGATTGTCATAGCTGGGGGTATCCAGGGATTATCATAGCTGGGGGTATACAGGGATTGTCATAGCTGGGGGGTGTGCAAGGATTGTCATAGCTGGTGGGTGTGCAAGGATTGTCGTATCTGTGGGTATCCAGGGATTATCAGTGATGGTCATAGTCACAGATAATCTGAAAAAGTCATGAAATTTGAAGAATTATTTTTCCAGGCCTGGAATAGTCAATTTCACAAAATTTCACAAAAAGTCATGAAGTTTGTCATAGCCTAGAGTACAAGAAATTAACTTGAAACTGTAGTGAATTGCAACAAAATTGCATTCCTTATGGACCTTAATCTAGCCTAGAATTATCTTATCATATCACAACCATGACACACTGCTTTTTGCCAAATTTTTGCTTTTTGCCAATAAGATATGTCGGTCTTTTACAAACGTCTACGACATTTGTTGTATTTGTCACACATGCAGAACAAAATTGGTCCAAGCACCAGATCTGAGTGTTCATGCCCAGAAACATTTCTCTGAGGTGATCTACCTATAGACTGCCTGCAATAAACATGTAAAAATACAATTGTGCTGCACATAATTAGTTACAACAGACAAAAGATCAGCTTATTGCCTAGGAAATGATGATGGAAAAGCCATGGATTTTGACTTCGTCCAAGGTGAAGGAACATATGTGATGGGTAGACTGGTTGGTAGTGTTCCAAGACAATTGAATGAACAAATAAAATACACAAACAATACATGATAAACAAAAATATTTGGTACATCAAAATATGTTAGTGCCTAAAACACAACATTGAAATTTAATCATTTGCAGTGTTTGTATTTTGCAATGCATGCTAGTGTAACATCAATATAACATGACCAAATAAACTAAATGCATGAGAATTTGTTTCTTGTATGGTATAGAATGTTACAGTTATTCACTGATCATAGATTTAATGTCATTACTAACCAAATTCTGACTATTGAGAAACTTGAATAAAATTTGCAGTGTTATTTGCACTGTAATGAAGTGTTGTTATATACATACCATCATTTAAATGCCATGTTTGGTTATTTTTTGTCTTAAGACAAGATGTAGACCAGAACACAAATGTCACAATTTGGAGCAGCAGTTGTGCTAGTTTTCAAGGTTTAACTGAACTTGGTTCTTAAAGAAAACAAAGGCAACATCATAACCAGCTTTATTTCTGAGAAATAAATTGCTTTATTTTACTCCTCAGTAATGGAAGCAGATATGTGTATGGCAGAGACTAATCGATGTCTTGGTTTTATTTCTCTATCACATATCTTTTTGTATGTGTCATATAATGTAATGACCTCTTTGTGGAGTGACCTGTGTGCTTTATCGACGCGTCATAAGCGTACATCTCATTTTTGTAGTTTCACTGGCAAAATTGAACGTTTCAGATAAACACAGGTTCCTCCTGTAATTATATTTAGTATCGGACACATCTGCAACCGGATGTGTTGTGGTTACTTCTATTGCTCTTAGCCTCTGTTATGAAACTGACAATTAAGACATGTGTATGTGACAATGGAATTCTTACCTCCCAAGAAATTGTT
The DNA here is from genome assembly GCA_027580055.1 of Paracaudina chilensis. Classification (NCBI taxonomy): domain Eukaryota; kingdom Metazoa; phylum Echinodermata; class Holothuroidea; order Molpadida; family Caudinidae; genus Paracaudina; species Paracaudina chilensis. Next base: position 8,570 of record JAODFY010156738.1, on the reverse strand, counting down.
TCAACATCTCTATTGCCATAGCAACATTAGGTTTCATTATAAATAATAACCTGCTCGAGATTGGTTTATTTCTTTAAAGTCAGCATCAGCATTGATTGGTTGCCATGGCAGCATTATAAGGCTTCCTTTAATTTGCTTGTTTTTCACATTGCATTGACTTGTTTTTGTGGATGTTTTTGCCCCAAATTTGATTGATGTTATCTGTAAGGAACCTGCCTTCGAGATTTTATTTTGCATCAACAACAGCAATTGAAATAATGCCTATAACAGGTTCATGTAATTTTTTCTCAATTCACACAAATGGTCCAGCATTTGGTTGTTTTTAAACCCCTAAAAGTTTAGCAGCAATTTAAAAATTCATCAATTTATATATAATTTACATATTAAATGAATATATGAATTTTTACCTTTGTGTTTTAAAATTTGTAAAAATTTCACTCCCAGGTTTTATGCTAATACTTCTTCATTTTTTTTTTTTTTTTTTTTTTTTTAAATTCTCTTTTTATTATTTGTCACAGTGTCTAACATTGAATACATCGCTAACCCTTTACTTACCCATTGTTTAATAACACAGCAATTACTTGGATAGCAGTTACATGGGGTAGGTATCTTGAGAGAACTGTTACACACGTGCCACCTTTGCTGTTTGCATTTTATTACCCTTTCTCTTTTAGGCTGCATCCATGGCTATAAATGTTTGTGTCACTTTTAAAAACATTTTCTGATACATGATTTGAAGGATCATTTGCTCAAAAGAATAATCCCAGAGAGTATTTCAAACTTTCAGATGAGTAAGTAAAACTACAACAGCGGTGAACGTCCCATTGCAACAGCATTTATGGTTGTTGAGATATCGCCTTCTGATATCAATTCACATTTAGTTAACAATCTGGCAACATTTGTGACATCGCAAATGCACATCCCAGACATTTTTTTTTTTTTCTTCATAATTTAATTAGTGCTTTTTCTTGAAATATATTATCTATAGAAATACAATCATCGAACGAGAACTGCAGTACACAATTTGGCACACTTGTTACATATTGGTATGAAATAAATCATGAAAAATAATGAAGTAGAACAAAGACCTTTGTTCAGCCCAAATGAATTGAGGACATCACAAAAACATAGCCAGATGCTTAAAATCAAAATTAAAAAGTGATATCAAATATAAAAAATTATATTACAATGGGAATTGCACCGATGACTGCTGTTTTACCTCCTCTTTTAACATCTTTTAACATCTCAGGCAACTTGTTTATTCATCAATGCTAGTTTTGGGTCACCATTGATTGCTTCATGTATCAATGGGTATAACATGCTTTTGAAACTGGGTTCATTTGAAAGGAAGATGTATGTATGTATGATTTGGGAAAATTAAAACTTAAAAAACAAACAAAATTTTACTCTTGAACAGATGCTTTTTAAGCCTACCACCACTACAAGTCGCTGTTTATAGTCGACCACAGATATCCTACTTTTCATGAAATTCAACGCATTTGTGGTCAGAAGCAGATTAAATAGTGTATAGTTTTTTTTTTTTTTTTAAATGACATTTTTAAAAGACATCCTCATAACAAAGACACTTTACTTTGTTATGTGTTGCAAATCTTGGACAAGAATAAATGAAAAGGTCAAGTCAGGGAGGGGGGGGGGTGGGGGTCATGTAAGTGCCAGATATTGTCAGGACAATTCCATGTTTAATGTCTACATGTTTCTGTATTAACATTTACACCAAAAACTAGGAACAAAGTTCTGAAATGAATTTCTTGTCATTGTTTGGAGAAGTTGTTTGTGCAAACCATTTCAGTTCTTTGTCAATGGTGTTTTCATGTAGATATTTGGTCACTGTAACCTATTAGCACACAGTATCACCCCTCACACCCCTCTCTCACCCCATTGTGTTATATTGACGTTGTGTTCCCGATTCTTTTTGTATAAAGGTGTATCGGGTATATCCTTACTTGCCCCATACAATTGCGTATACTAAAACTATAGTCAACAAATTTCAGAAATTATTTCTCTTTAGTAGTAAGATATGTTTATGTTGATGTCATCTTTGAACTGTGCCTTTCAATCATCAGACTGGATTGATTTTAATAATTCAAGATTTAATTTAAATATCACTTTAAAATAATTTGCTGCCACAGTTTAAGGAGCCCAAGAATCTTTTAAAAAAGTTTGAGGCAAACAGTCGTTATTAGTTTGTATTCTTTGAAGTACGTCAACTTCATCTTGTTTGGTTCATGTAGTGAAACCATTGAAGATAACCCTGAATTGAGTGTTAGCTTTGACTTAACTGCCCCTTTAAGAGAATGAAATATTTTAACATTTCCCACCTTCATTTTTTTGTCATTTTCTTCACACTTATAGTTCAACAGAGTTGCTTCTGTCATTGTTCATTACAACAGATATCCGAACTTAGCAAAATAGATTGATTTTTCTTCACAGAAGTCATAAACCAACCTGTCCATTTTTCCTAAAAAAAAAAAAAATACTGCCACTTTCTTTTGCCCAGGAAAATAAGTGTTAGCTGCTTCAGTTATTAAAGGATTCTAACCAGGCTGTAATGTACCTAAATACCAGTTCCTCCCCATTTAGACAATGAGTTTGGCCAATGTTTTTTACATTAAGGGTGTACAGATCCTGGCTGTTTATCGTACTCATAGGGATTAGCCTGTTTTTATTGAGAACAAAACATTGCAACAGCATGCAGCAGTGTTTGGAAAAGGGTAGGAGACCGAAAAAAATATGGTAAAATCAAGTTAACCTCATTTTTTGGTAGAAAACTCACAGTAGTAGTGGAGTGTAACGAGGAAAAGTTCTTAATGGCCTGCTTACACAGTGTGTGTACCATATCAAGTAAAAAGCTTTTATTGGGAAACATCAACAGGTTATAATTGGTTATAATTTTATCAGTTTTGACACAGAGCAGCAGTCTGGCCTGGTATTTAGCTCTACAATTCTATGCAGATGGCTGGATTATATAACTACAATCAATAAGCTTTTGTTTATAACCACAGCAAAAGCTGCCAAGCCTGCTTTTGTTAATAACAAAAATGTTTTCAACTGCTTCCCTTTGTGAGGTTTAGCTGGTTGGTAATCAGCTTGGCATGTTTGCCAAGGGTGTTCATGGGATTAGTGCACTATCAACCTATGGCTTAGGTCATTACAATGGTTTCAAATCTGATAAAGAGTGCTGTTATGAATGGTCGCTGTCCATAAGTCATTACCTGAAATCTTTAAACTACAATGCTAAGAATGACATATCCTAAAACAAATTGGGTCAACCAATTGGGTCATACGGTTAATGTTTTGAAGAAATAGCTAATTGCCAGAAACCCAGAGAGCAAAACGCTTGTATTATATAGAAATGAATAATGACTTACAACAATATTTTCTAGGTGAAAAATAGGAAGAATGTAGAAGACGCCAAATTTCAAAAATTTAAATTTTAGATGTCCTGCATGCTCTTTACTTCCCTTTAGGATCATATCACATTGTTAATGTTTCAAAGGATTAACAAAGGAATTGCTTAACTCCCAAAGAAGCAAAGAATCGTGAGCAACATTTATGTACAGTGCACAGCCATGCTGTATTCACTGGCAATCTGAGAAATTAATAATGACTATAGCAGTATTTGGGGGATAAACAAATATTAAGAATGTCAAGAAAAATCTGTATAATGTTCCGCTGCAGGATTTCAGAAAGGTCATTTTAGATGGCCTGCATGCTCTTTACTTCCCTTTAGGATCATATCATATAAAAGAGTCATAGGAATTGATTAACTGCCGTAGTCTCAAAGACTTGTCAGCGATATAAAATTCAGTGCACAGCCATGTATTTCAATGGCAACCTTAGAATAATGACTACAAAACGGTATTTTTGGATATAAAGTATTCATGAAGTATTCATTATTATTCATGACATGCATTCAAAGAAATTTTTATGAAGAAAACACCCATCCCAGAAATACAAGCTGATTACTTGTTTAAATGAGGTATTCTCTCAGAAGTTATATTTCCATCGAAGGAAGCTATGGGAAATACTGGAAAGTACCCTAAAAAGTACAGTCATTACAAATCAAACAGGATACAAACAGAACATTAATACTATAGTATCCCTAAAAAGTACAGTCATTACAAATCAAACAGGATACAAACAGGGCATTAATACTATAGTATCCCTAAAAAGTACAGTCATTACAAATCAAACAGGATACAAACAGGACATTACTACTATAGTATCCCTTAAAAGTACAGTCATTACAAATCAAACAGGATACAAACAGGAAATTACTACTATAGTATCCCTAAAAAGTACAGTCATTACATCTGTTTCAATGGTTTCCATGACGACTGGTAAAATACCATTCAGAGGTGTGAACAATGTCCATTTGATTGTTGGCCATATCAGCAACACTGCCAGCCAGCAGTTCATCGCATCATACATAATAAGTACATTTGCCTGTCTGTCAGTCTAAACATGCTCAGCATTTACAGTAATTTTAATCGCAATAGGTTCATATTTCCTTTTTTTTACGCATAAATAGCGCAAGAATTGATCATCATAGTAATTCCATGCAATTCTCACACTTTTGTTTTCATTCAGAGGAAACCCATGTGGTGAACTCATGAACATTTGAGCATGCTTTTTTTTACATTTAAAACTTCATCATGGCCGACTTTTTTATCCTATTTCACTTTATAATAACATTGTACCTTCTTGCTTAAAATATTAAAGGTGTTATCAGAGTTTATTTTGGACTTACAATCACAAGGAAACCACATCAAATTATCCTAGCTAAAAAATTGCTATCTGGAATTAGAAAGCCACATCAAATTATCCGAGCTAAAATTACTATCTGGAATTAGAAAGCCACATCAAATTATCCGAGCTAAAAATTGCTGTCTGGAATTAGAAAGCCACATCAAATTATCCTAGTTAAAATTGACTGCCTGATATTAGGATGAACATTCATATATATGGTGTTTTCAAAATGTGTAATATTTAGTGAAAACAAATTGTCTATGCCTTCGGATTAAAAAAAAGAAGTTTTTTTTTGTCTAAAATGCTTGTCTATTATGTAGTTAAACAAGAACTGAAATTTGGAGGGTTTATTTTTTTTTTTTTGGGGGGGGGGGGGGTACAGTCAATTAGGAGCCCTGAAGGGGACCTGGTGACATAAATGTCCCAGTGGACTGGATCTGGCTCTCGAGTACCATTTGGTTGGATTAATCAACATGTTAATGTGATTATTACATATATAATTTTGTTTTTCTAACAACAATTTATTCAAATTTATCACCATGGTTCATCCTGCATGCATACAATATGCCACATAAAATATGTGGCCAAAGTTGATTTTCTAAAATGAAGACACCAAATGGAATGGATGAATGAAAAGCTGTATATGCACTTGTTAATGTTGTTTCATTCTGTACAGGTCTTGTGTGTAGTGTGAACAGTAAAGGCAATAAAATTGAGTGTTGAGTTGATTAACATTTAATTGACGTGTGTTTGCTTTAGTTTAACTGCCAGGTAACATTGCTGTTAGCTTTTGAAAGTGTATCTTTTGGTGTTATTCAACATTAATGGCTAGATCTAGGATCCATGAGGGGAGATGGTAGCCGGCTTGTTGTGGGTGGCCAGTCCCATGGATGGTGGCTGGCTTGTTATGGGTGGCCGGGCACATGGAACAGCCACATGGAGGATGGCTGGGTTGCTATGGGTGACCAGCCGCATAGACAATGACTGGCTTGTTATGGATTGCCAGCTGCATGGATGGTGGCTGTATGGATGACCAGCTACATGGATGGTGGCTGGCTTGCTATGGGTAGCCAGGCACATGAACAGCCACATGGAGAACGGCTGGCTTGCTATGGGTGTCCAGCTGCATGGACGATGACTGGCCTGCTATGGGTGTCCAGCTCCATGGATGGCGGCTGGCTTGTTATGGATGACTAGCTACATGGATGGAAGTTGGCTTGTTATGGATGGCCAGCCACATGGATGATGGCTGGCTTTTCAATGATTTGAAAATGCGGGCATAAGGAAGAGGAAGGGGGTATTAAATAATGGAACATTTTGGTAAAAGCAATCATAATATGGTGTGTGGTGTTATAACAAAAGATGTTTGTCGATGTTGGTTGTTTGATATTATTTATTTGATATTATTTATTGTTAATTATTTATTGTTAATTATTTTGACATTTGTTTTTTTGTTGATGTTGGTTTGTTTGGTGGGTTTCTCCTAGATAATGTTTCTTCTGTATTTAATGTCTTCAATGTTCAATGTTTACTCTGTCACATTAATGTTGTGTTTTGTGTGTGTAAATGTTTGATTAGACAGTTTGTGTTATTGTGTTACATGTGTTATTGTTCCAGTCAGAGGAAACCCGAGGTGGGAGGGAGAGTATGAAGGGGGTGGAAGGGGCACCACCCCACCCTATTGACATTACCCCTCCCAGCCTTATGGATATGCAATTCAGCCCCTTCCCCATGCCTTCTAGTGGCTATGTGGTTACCCTCTATACAGTTGGTGCTTGTTTGGCTGAGGCTGAACATCGAAGGATGTGTCCAATATCTTGGTTGTCCTGGCCAAAAGAAACTTACACACTATCAATGTGTGAATTTGAAAGAAATTGAATTGATGTCCAATTGTCCCTTAGTTGTTTCTTCCAGACATTTATGGTTATTGTAACAGCTAGTGCTGATATATGTGACATCATGGATAATAACATGCCACCCATTGAGAACCGCCAAGTATGTCTTGGCTGTCGTGTTAAAATGTTGGTAGTCTCGGGGTGACTGGTAAAAATCCTTGATTGCCAAATGTTTCCATCACACCAGACTTTGGTCAAGAGACTATAGAACAGAAGATACTCCAAATGATTGAAGGAAATTATAATGTTATCAAAATTTGAGCATTTTAAAAACATTTGTAATAAAATTTGTAATAACAATTATTTTAATTTATTGCATCCTAACTTCTTGATATGTTGATGACCTATTGATAGATGTGATAAACATTGAAGTGTCTTAAGTTGCAAGCAAATAGGACCACCATATCTAGTTAATAAAAACTTTCCATTAACTTTTCTGCCAGGCCCGACAAAATGAAAAGAAAGAAGCGTGCGGTGGATACAACGGCCAGTCCACCTGAAAATAACCCTGTGGAAGGGTTATCCCCTTCCTACAATACCACCAACACCACCCCCCAGCAGGGAAACACCACGACCGTCAGCACCTACATCGTATCTACCCTAGCACCCCCGACGTCAATGGCCCAAGTCTTCATGGACACAAACTTCGAAATCGACAATTTGGGTCACTTTGAGCAGTACATGGTGGAAGTGCGTGCTTGTAATTCAAAAGGTTGTAGTGAACAGGAAAGTTTCGCATTTGGAAGGACGTTACCTAAAGGTAGGATACCCACATAAATCCCCCTCCCCCCACACTTCTCTTCCCCCCACACTAACTCTGTACAGCAGCTCATGAATGTAACCTCAAACTATTCCCCTCCCTATGCTTCTAATCTCGGCCAGTTGGGATAATTTTGTAACAACTTTTCCCTCTTATCATTGTATGATTCTCCAGACATGATCTTTTTCTCATTGCTTAAATGTGACAGCATAGCCTATTGGTAGAGTGTAAATCTCGAGCTGGCCTCTTGATTTTTCCATAGAAGCTGTGCTTTCAGTCGTGGATGGGGGTTGTCCGCTTCAGGTTGTTCCGCACGGCTGTTGCACAGTGGTGATGTACAAGTAGCTTCCACCTCCCCAGACTTTGAGAAAGTGGTCAAAGTATGGGGTACACTCATCTCCGTCAATGGAGACGTTAAATAGCGATCTCTCGAGCGGGATGGGGTCACACTCCTGTCTCGTTATCATCTGAGCACTCGGTCGTGAAGAGAAGGCTGAAAAGCCGGTGTTCATTCAGGATCTTATCTGGCAGTCTGGGTTATCTGTGGTATAGATTATTTATTGAGGACGTATGTCCTTCTTGATCCTTAATCTACTAAACTAAACAGTACACAGTATGCTTACGCATATAACTTGTATAGAATAACAGATTGGAAGGGCTGTATGTTTTGTGTCTCGATTAAAATGAAGAAATTGTGAGTATTTGTTAGTTGTTTTGTGTCTCGATTAAAATGGAGAAATGAGTATTTGTTGGTTGATTTTACAATGTTGGCATAAAGCTTAACCACATAATGCCATAGTTAGTGTATAATTCCATAAGTGTTATATATATATGGCCTAAATAGTGTAAACAATTTTGAGTTATAAAGATCCTAGACCTTTTTGATTCCTTTCTTAAGGAATCCATGTTGCCATGCAGTGTGCATATGGTTTGTATATGTGTGTGTGTGTGTCAACAGAGGTCAAACAGTGAAAATGCAAATGTCTACACAAGAGGCTGCTAGTATGCATACATCATTTAAGCCACTGGTCTACTCATCCCTATATGGAGAAAAACCTGTTAACACCTAAATATCCTGTTATCCACCAGTGTCCCTTAATAAAATATTAAATATTTTGCTGGAACCAATAAACTGTTTGGTGTTT
>JAODFY010156627.1:0-11019 GCA_027580055.1 Paracaudina chilensis | reverse complement strand
GAAACCAAGTGCCATCCTTAAAAGTGGAAAACAATGACACCCCATGTTTTACTACGTTATATAACATGGTGTTCCTATTTAGGTAAAAGCAATACTACAAACCAATGGACTCAACTTCATAGCACAATATGTCAAATTCAAATGTTTGACATTGATCAAAATTCAAGCATAGTAAACATCAATGATAAGAGACTTCATTTACATATATTGCCAACATTACATTCCACCCACATTAGCATGACACCTAAGGAAATACCCAGACAATGCAAACTGAAAGCCTGACCATAGGAAACAACAACAATATAATCAGCATGCGTCTGCAACATTGCCACGGACATTAAGCCTTCCAGCATTTATTTTGCTACACACCCCCCTGCTAAAGTCATGTCAACATTTGCCTTGGATTGCTTCCAGCATTTATTTTGCTACACACCCCCCTGCTAAAGTCATGTCAACATTTGCCTTGGATTAACATTGTTTACATACACCACTTCTACAACCCTGTTAATAGCTAGCTAGTTATCAACAATAGATTTCAACGCCGCCATCGTCACTGATGCTCCCACTCAAGGTGCGCCTTCTCATTGCTTTCTTGGCAGCCAACAGCCTCCGTCTCGCCTCTTCGCGCTGCTGTTTTGCTTTTGCTGCTCTCTCGGAATCCTTGAGGGTGCTCTTCGTGTTTGGCGTGGTCGCTTTGGGTCTGGTCTTGGTCCTGACCTTTCTGGTTGGTGTCCGTACCTCATCAATCTGAAAACGTAATAAGAAATAAGATTAAAAAATAGAAAAACAACTATTGAATGAGTGTTGCACAAGTCGCTATTTTTTAATACTTTAGAACAATACCCCCAACCAAAGTGTCTATTCATACTGAATAATTAATATTGTATCCAAAAAATGACTCAGAATGCACTGTGCAGTATGGTATGTTGTTTATGTTATGTACAGTCAATCTTCCAGTGTGAAATCTGTCCAATTCATTGTTTGAAATCTATAATATTAATTAAGGCCTATAACATGACTCATTCTCAAAGTCTCCATAAACTTAATGGGATCAGTTCAATTTTTTTAGTATTTCCTAATTTTCAGAACGACACCTCTAAATGATATTTACGATAAACAGGTTTCACACTGCAGAACAAACCACAGCGTCCTGGTATGCCTTCTCAAGCTGGTGCTGGATGACGACTTTATTATATTTTGTATTATATAGGAAACTTGCCAAAAGATTATCTTCTAAGTCTCTACCGGATATAACATGATATATGTGCGAATTATTAGACAACATCAATAATTATAACAACTCCAGACACATTTCACTGGCGAATCAGACACAGGAGAGAAGTTTCGTATCTGGCTCATTGCTCATTTTTTAATCATGTTGCGATGAGGGAAGACGCCTTGATTTATTTGCGATTTTGACAGGGGAAGAGCTGAATTTACCATTCCCCAGGACCTTGTAATCTCGCTGTAACGCTAACAGGATCGATTCAGTAAAACTCAAGACTTGGAATTATATAGTGCATATCATGTAGGAGGTGCCTGATGTTGAATGCATGATAATTACCTCCTAAAAAATAAGGAACAATAATAAATCTCCTAGCTTTCATCTGTAATAAGCCCCAGGAGCACAGAGGCACTTTTGAGCAGGCAGTGCACTGACAGTGTATTGAAATAGTACTGTATTAGGGACAACAAAGCCATATTTAACACATGAACACAATTTTTGAGAAATTTTGCATTCAGATACCGTAATGTATTTTCAAAATGTTTTAACTGTTGATATACCTTCTTCAATGTTTTGGAAAAATCGAAGATAATTAACTCTCATGAATCTTCTTTAACCGCACACATGATATGCCTATGCCTATAAAGATTTGACTTCCGAGTCTACGTCGAATCTTTGAATCTTGACCTAATTATTTTTAATTTATTGTTAATCTTTACCCAATTAATATTTTTACAGTGTTGAATCTTGAACGAACCCAAAATTGTGGGTGGGTTAATCAGTGTTTGACTTTTTTTTTTATAGAGCGTTGAATAAGTAGGCCTATCGAATTGGTTGTTAATCAAATATCACCCCGGCCACTAGGCTTACCTGCTGACTCATACTGCGAGCTAGCCAAAGTGTTAGCTGAGCAATACCGTTGTGAAGACATGTAGCAATTGTCGCTAGTAACACATACACACGCGTGACTCACTAGAAAATGTTGCATTATTAAAAAATAAAACTTTTTTTGTTTTGAGTATCAAATATTCATAGTATAGCAGTTGGCAAAATAACCTCTAAGAAATACTCAATTGCCAAAATAACCTGTTAGTAGCCTAACCATAGTTTAGGCTACTAACTTTATTTGCACTTTTATTTCTTACTATCTCCACTCATTATCAATTTGTTACCAAACGATATGAATCATAGCCTAACACACAACATATATGTAGGTCATAACCTTAGGCATGAGCACACAGAGTCTGTTTTTAAAACTAGCGTTAATGTTTGACATTCATACCTAGGTTATCCTAACAACCTACACTGTACTGTCTATTTACAAGTAGATTTTTCAAATATTTTGTAATTTCTCATAATTTTGTAAGGGTGATTTTATCATGTGTTTTTGGCGAATTGCCAGTCTTCCGGCCAGAGGAGACACCCCTGGGTCATTGACGAGGAGACTTCTTCCCGGGGGGAGGGGGTGGGGTGTACGTAGCGAAGTGTTCCCAGTCAATTTGCCAGTGTTATGTTATGATATTGTGAATGTTATGGGGAAAGATCCCCCCTTTGGATTTTGTTTTACATTTAAGACCACTCAGATGCAGAATTATGTTTTGTTTAAGCTTCCCGATATATTCCTCGATGGAAGGGGTTAGCAGGGAGGGACATGACCCTGGTGACGATCGGGCCTGCGTCGCCTCCATGCCATGCTATGACGGGCACCATTTTACAAGCTTATTTATTGATTGGTCTATCGGCCTGGTCATATAATTTCTTGGAAAAAATAGGTCCCTCTTTATTTTTACCAATCCTTCCCAAAATATTTCACAGGAAGGGACATTCCCTCCCAAATGTGTGCAAACACACTGCTAGAAGCATGAGATTATATGCCTACAAATTATCATGCAACATTTTACAAAGGATTGCCCCTATGATCACAATGGTAGTGCCCTTCAAGAATTTTTAAAACGGCCGTTTAACATTTAGAAGAACAAATGTTAACAGACAAGCCTAGTTTTTAGTGCTGCAGCTGGGATTTTCGATAGTATATAATTTGCGGTCACTGAACAAAACTAAAAGTTTGACGCATGGTGAATCTTCACCTCAAAACTTGAAGATGGTAAATCTTCATCTACAAAATCTGTAAAGGTGAATCTTGACCTGTTTTTTGTAAGAGGTGAATCTTGACCTAAAATGGAATTGTGTATTGGTGAATCTTGAGATAATTGTTTTGGTGTCAATGGTGAATCTTAGTTGAATCTTAGGTGAATCTTTAGTTTTCTGAAAAAGTGAATTGAGGTGAAACCTTGAGGGGGGTAGGTGAAGATTACGATGGACCGCTGCATTACAATTTCCATACAATGTGGAAGAACACTGGGGCAAATGTTTACCCACAGGCTCACCCGACAAAGGCTAAAAATTAACATTAACCTGTCCATATATGTCATCCTTTCTGGGGAATTTTAAGGAGAAATGATTTGGGAAATTTAATCAGGTGTTAATTAACATTAAAATCGGTACACTGGCACTTTAATTATCTGATTACAAAACAGAAATTTCACCCTAAAATCAATAAATCGACATAGATTTTAGGGTTTTAAACCTTGTACCGTTCACAGCTTTGTACCATTTCACAGAATTTGTAACATACCACCCACCTTACATTTAAAAATCATACAGTACACAATTCTATCAAAATTGCATGCTTGCTATTGCTCTATGTGCAGCTCATCGTAACAGTAAAACCTTGTGCTCTAAAGCAACCAGCAGATTTACCTGCGAGGTTGGATTTAAATAAAACTGAGGAAACGGAACATCCTGGTTGGAAAGCTCAAAACTGCTCTTAAATACACAAAAGCGATTGAACCGACTGTTTGCTTTGCCACGAGAACAAAAACAGTTCATACTAGTAAATATTTTATGATGATTTGTTTTGAAGACCTGAACCGTAAGTCAAATTGCCTGGATTGATTTAAGTTTAAGTTTAATTATTATTTTTTTTCTTCAAAATACATCAGATGATGATGATGTTCATAACCTGGTTTTTGTTTGAAACCAAAAGGACAGTCAAGTATTTGTTCTGATGACCTGAGCCATAAGTCAAACTGCCTGGATGGACAAACGATTTTTCTTCAAAATAAAATATTACACCAAAGTGATTTTTTTTTTTGGGGGGGGGGATGATGTTCATTACTTGGTTTTTGTTGGAAACCAAAAGGAAGGACAGTCAAGTAACGAGATTAACCTAATCCCGGAATTCAACAAAGGGCTAGGCACAAGAACCTCTCACATTAAACTGACGTTAGGTACTTCTACATGTGCTGTACATCACACACATCAATCATCATTGAATGGAACCAAAAAATTAATAATCAAATTGAAATTAGCAAAGGTAGTGATCAACGGTCAAAATAAGCCAGAGTGATTAATTCAGGACTGGCCCCTACCAAACAACAGCATGTAGGGGCCACATGAAAAGCTGTACCAGTGCCTAGGAAATTGAAACGTACAAAATTCAATTAAAGATCTCAATTGGTAATAGCAATTTGTTTTTTATTTCAGTTTATCACAATCTTCATATTCTTGTATCGTCAAACTAGAAAGGGCCATCGTGTGTACATTCACTTTAGTGGTTAGGATTTCTCAGACTTGAGAAATTGTTTCGGGTGATTTTGCAAATAACGTGGCAAGTTATAATTCTTATCGATATTCATTTTGGTGATATTCATTATGACACCGGACTCCATTTGACCTATATCTGGACTAGTAATACTTCATAAAAGAAAACACTGAAAAAAAACTTTCTTAGGCTTCCCCGATACCATCTGGGGTGATATGCAAATGACATTGTGACCTCAAGTTCTTCACCACCTATCTTTTGGCAATCCGGTAATATTGCTGCAATTCCTTTTTACTGGACCTACCTTGACCTGGGACCCTCTCCTCGGGGACTGCCATCCGTTCTTCCGCATCAGGTCGATCTCCACGAACATAGCCTTGACATCGTCAACCTGAATCACCACCATGTCCCAAAAACCGGCCAGGTCCTCAGAGGTGGGTACCTTGCTGCCTCCCTCGGGATGGTTCTGAAAAAGAGAAATGTCAAAAAACCTTAATACCAGGTACTAGTATTAGATTCTTCCCCCTTGTTGCATCAGCCTGATGTACAAGGTTTTCACAGCACACATGTTGAACCTCCATAACTTCCAACTTCTTTTAAATCAATAGGTTTCAGCTTCTCAACATGGCTGACCTACGAACCAACTAAGATTTTCATCCATCTATTGAGCCTGATTACAAGGTGTTCAGTGTTGGACCCATGTTGACCCCCAAATGACCATAGGCCTCTTATAAAATGAGTAGGGGTTCATCTACTCAATATGGCTGACTTACATACTAACTATGAGTTTCATCCAAGTTTCCCTTATTCAATTAGCCTGATTTTCATCACTTAACCCATGCTGACCTCAAATGACCTTTGACCTCCTAAAAAACAACAGGGTTCATCTACTCAATATGGCTGACTAACATACTAAATATGATTTTCATCCAAGTTCTCCTATTGAGTTAGTCAGATTACATGGTTTTCAGTTGCTGACCCATGTTGACCTCGAATGACCTTTGACCTCTTATAAAATAAATAGGGTTATCTACTCAATAGGGCTAACTTGCGTACCAAGTTTGAATTTACCTGTCCCCTATTGAGTTAGTCAGATTACGAGCAAGGTGTCACACACACACTCACACATAAATACACATGCCAACGTGATTACATAGATTCCTTTACCTTTGGCAAGGAATCAAACAATGCATTTCTTTGTGCTTAAGGAAAATGGGTGTCCTAAAGAGAATCGGGGTTCACCTGTCACAATTTAACAGAACTTTTCTCCACAACTTATAAATGCATGTGCCATTAGTTTAAACTATTAAGCCGTAATTGAGTTTTCCCGTTGAATCAGACACGTTCCAGGATGCAAAACGAATAAGACATCCGCACAGCTTGACAAACGGTCAGAACCGCGACCAAATTAAAGTGCCGTTTGGAATTTGCCAAGGTGTTTGAAAGTCTGACTGTTTTGACAGTATAAAATGTAAATGATGAATGAACGTTATATGTGTACACCTACATGTATGTAATGTTAATAGTTGTGCTTGAAATAAAAAGAGTTCAACAGATTGTGATGTCATAGTTATTGTGCAATCAGCTTTTTTGATGGAAAGTCACAGCAACAGAAGATAATGAAGATGTGAGTTGGACCAATTGGGGTCTTTTTTCTCTGCCACATGTATTTGTTTGTATTCATGTGTCATGACCTCAAGCTTCTTTTTCAAACCTCTGTGGATTACTTGCTCAATTTAGTAAGCTGATTTTTGTTTTTAAATATCTTTAGTAAAATTCCTCCCACTTCAAAACAAGTTCCTCAATTGGTTTAAAACATTTTTATGATTTTGATGCGCAATGAGATGTTGACAATCTATTTATTAAATAAGGTAACAGACTGTTTTTTAACAGAACATTCCTCAGATTCTTTTCAATTTGGGGTTTTTAGGCTAGGTAGCCTCGCTTGGGTCATAGACAAAAACACTTGGCCATCATTTCTTTCACTGCTATTACCATCCAGTGGAGCATTCTAGGAAATGAAACATAGGTCTGGCTATCTTCCATGCAAAATAACACATTATGGTTAAAAAAATCTCTAGAAAATTCAGGAAAATAGTGTCAATGTCTCGATCCCTATGTTAATGCAACCCAAATGATTTGCCGACCTACTGCATACAGTGCAATTATCCAAGCACATGACGTGTGTGGATTCACACAAGACTGGTTCATGACGATATGTCAGCTCTGGAGCTAACCAACATCCGCATTCCAGACGCAATCTCATGGTACGTCACAGTATCGTCACTGGTCGGGACTGGATGTGAGCCACCAGCAGGGAAACCAATTAGTGCTATCTGGTTTGAAGTGGCTAATTGTTCTTTGAATGTTTTATTAAAGCATGATGCCAATTGTTGTCACTGTCATTAATGAATGTAAGATTATGACCCTTATGAATGGAATGATCCCCCCATCCCCTGTCACTTCACTGCTTTATGGAGGCTGTAAGTAGTGGTGGAATGGGTAATGGACAAATTATCAGCCTTAAATAATTTCTACAATTTTTTAAAAGGCTTCTGTTTCCTAAGAAAAAGCCTTTAACCACACCCAGCCATGCCACAAATGGAAAATTGTGTTTGTCTAGATACATTGTTGACAAATATGGGTAAAACACAGGTTGGTAAATTGTTATAAATTTGTGAAAATTGTTTCCTTGTAAGAAAATGGAAAAAAAAATACAGTATGAAACAGAAGCCATGCAAGTTCGATCTTGGCAAGCTTTCAAATATATTGTGCCTCACACTACTAGTAAAATTTACAGTTAGCTTTTTAACATCCAATTGCGATTCATTCTTTCCATATCTAGTTTAATTCCAAGAGACAAGTACTGCGAAGTCACATTTCCCTAAATTCCCTTACAAGACGCAGGCAGGGGTTGTTAACTTTGTCATTCTCGACTGACGAGGCATGCAAAATAAAACACGGACGAGCCTACGATGGAAGGAATATGTAGTTTTTACTTTCTTTTTGTTTTACCTTCGCTATCAATGCAGCATGCTGCTTTAATGCATACCGACTTACTACTAATAGGACTCATCAATGGAGACCAAGGGAGGCTAACGCATGTTGGAATCCCAGTCGCATGATTCACATGTCTCGACTTACAAGCAATGCAATAGAGATGCTATAGTCTTGTGACGTCCTCACAGCAAGACAGCTCATTGTTTATATGTGTACATGTTTTATTTGCATATATGTGCACCGGTATCTTAAAGCAAATCCATTAGGTTTGAAATAAGGTTAAGTATACAGCATAGAATGCAGTATGGAATTTATTAAATCAATTTAATCAAATCTTTTTAATTGTTGGCATGACACTGCCAAAAAAAACAAACAATACATCAGATATATGTGAGTTATATGTTAGTATCCTTCTTAACGTTCTACTGAACATTAGGTATATGACAAATATTTTGAAACTTACATTCACTTCATAGACATAATGGGTTCTATAAAAAAAATACATCCATGTTATAGTATGTATATATAGCTTTAGTACTGTAAATAACAAAATAGGAACACGTTAGTTTAAACTCACAATGGCAGCACAGAACTGGAAGATCCGAGGGTACAGGCAGTTACAGGCTGAAGCATTTTGCAGTGCTTTAGTCCTGGGGGAAAATGGCATAGGTGATGGTTTATTTTCACCATATTTTGCTACAAATTAAAACTCACATTTTCTTCGCACAGCCCTCTGAACTGCTTGAATTTCTTCGTAGTGAGTAGGTTGGTCTTTCCGATAGCTGCACGTAACCGGCCACTGGCTGTACAGAGGAATGAGAGAGAAAGTATTGATTACAATTAATGTTTGATGCTGCTGTATTCATGCTATTAAAGCCCACATGCATCAACTTTCTGATGTATAGAGCACATTTTAAAACTTGATTTAACACAAAATCCGCTAAAAAGGTAACACAAAGTTATGTTGAGATTCCATGCCCGAAGGCTCCCAATTGTAGGATATTACTTTTCGAGACAACAAATATACAACGAATCTAGTAGTCTCGCTAACCTAACCTAACCTAACCTAAGAAGAAAGTAATTGTCAGTGGATTAGGTGCCAAAGGAATTTAAAAAAAAATATTAACAATTATTTTACAAATATCAATGTTTCTTCATTTGACATGCATTACCCAAGTAAATTAAACAGGACCATGGGGGATGGGGTAATGAGTTTCCACACACCCCCTTCTCCCTAAATTAACCACACATTATTCACACAACAAATTTTCCCCTCCAAAGTTTCAATACAGTTCATTTTGGCCACTCATTCTTTCATGGTCTCACTTTAATCCTCTTATACAAAAAATGGCCACATAACCCAATAAATACTTCCTATGGTATAATTGGATGACTATGAAGGGGGCTCACAGATTTAATAGGTCTTTAAATTTATACACTTACTTTGGTAGGAGATTTTGG
Source organism: Paracaudina chilensis (assembly GCA_027580055.1). NCBI lineage: Eukaryota > Metazoa > Echinodermata > Holothuroidea > Molpadida > Caudinidae > Paracaudina > Paracaudina chilensis. The sequence continues at coordinate 1,729 of JAODFY010156627.1, read as the reverse complement.
CTATCAGATTTTAAGCTTATAATCTGTTCATAATTAGTAAGAAACGTTGAGAAATTCATATCTGTTTTATATATATGTTTTACTTTTTTGTCATGTTTAGTCATCTGCCATGTAAGACAATTAAATGCAATTATTGAGAATCGAAATAATCAAAATTCTAGCGTGTAATCATGCTAAAAATCAGAACAATTGACAAATAGATAATATAACTTACAGTTATGTACAGCACTGGTACATATATGTATGCCAATTCAGCCCTAATGGTATAGAAACTACATATTCAGTGTAAACTTACAGTAGTAGCCATAAGGTCAAATTAACTAATCCTTGTAAATATTCCCCATAGGTTAAAACAAATCAAATTTGTTTTTCCTGACTAAGAGCAAAAATTCATGGCAGTCAGGAATGCCTCTGCCAAATTCGACATCAAAAACATATGTTGTCTCTCGAGGAGAGAATTGGATAACATTTGCGCTTGATATGAAGCGTGTCTGATGCACGTTCAGACAGTGAGTTAGCTAAAATTACTGTAACACGCAATACGACTGTACATATGTACATGCTACAGGTATGTAATGTTTCCAGGGGTCTTTATTGTCCACTTGCCTAGGACAAGTATTTTACCTTGAGCATGGGAGTCAACAGGCGGGGGACAGGGGTGACACATCCCCACCACTTTTGAAAGTGCGAGGGACATATCATTTGCCCCCCCACACTTTTTTCCAGAACATATTAAAATTAATAGACATATTTTTGCTGCTTCTGTAGCTTACGATGGCTCATTCAATGACAGCCATTTTCATTAATAATTACCTGAAATTGCAGGCATTTGAACCGTAAAAAAATTAAGTGCAATTTTCAAAATTGAAAAAAGTTGCAAAGATTAGGAACCTCAAAATTGGCCCCTAACACAGTGCACCATTTTGCATCTCACATTACAAAAACTTTCCAAAGGGGGACACATTAAGAAATATGTTGAAATTATTTCTTGCAACAGGATGTTCCTTTAGGCTATATTCTAAGTTTCACAAATCTCTGCATTATGTTATCTGTGGTCTCTCAGTCTGCTCACTGCATTATAACAAAACAATTATTTTTCTGATTGAATTTTTATAATAGAACTTCCTATTAGCATTGTTGCAATGTTATTGAATAGTTGTTGGTCAAGTGTATAATAATCATTATTCCTACACATGGTGCTATGGATGTGCATTTTATATGGTGGGTGGGTTGAATTTACTGACACAATTTTAGTGTGTCAAATAATTATGGACGAACAATGCTGAGGAATGTGTAGTATACCCTTGATGCATTTGTTCATTGCATACCGTTTTTTTTTACATACCAAAAGTTTGGTGTTTCACCCATTGATTCTACTGAGGAGGTATATAGTTTACTGTACAATTACACAAGAATCTTGTTCTAGGGCTAATTTATATCCCCATCAACTGATTGCACTATCACAAAATCAAAAATCATTTAAAAATCAGGAAATGAATGACTCAACTTTATTAATATGATGACATTAGGATAGAACAGTCCAGCAGGATTTAACATGTCTGGAAATGACGAGTCATTTCTGGAAAGCACCCAAAAATGTTCACTGTTTTCCAGGAATGACACACTGCCTTAAGCCCGCAGTAGGTTATTCACCAGCCGATTCACATCCAGTACGTCAGTAGTTACTGATGTACGGTTCATAACACACACCAGTAATTACTGGTGTATG
>JAODFY010156516.1:0-11019 GCA_027580055.1 Paracaudina chilensis | reverse complement strand
CAAAACTGCGTTGGCGGATGCACATCAAAACAATCAATTAAAACATAAATTTAATGGTTTAAATCACCTTCAATTTTTACCATTTTCACAACATTTGCAGTTCAATATATAATAAACATATTCAATGCCTTTCGAAGCGTCAATATCCTCTTCTTTGAAAATAATAAGGTTAGTGCATTTAGGGACTATATGGTGAGGGTTAACTTTCTCGCGGATCTAATCCAGCTAATAGCTAATTGTGGTGCGTACCCTCAAGGTGGTACACCACTATTAGAAGATTTTCTTTTTTTCCCAAAGTGTGCCTAAAATGGTCCCTAATGCGCAAATAGTCCCTAAAATGTCATATGTCATAGGAAACAGCCACAGGTATACAGTTAGCCTAGATCAAAGACACCAGTGGGTGTTTTAAACAGAATTTCAGTGGAGGCGTCTGAGCTTGATCATATTAGTTGATGTTTTCGATCCTTTTTTTTGGGGGGGGAGGGGGGGTGGGGTGGGTTTGGTAACATAATAAAGAGCAACTTAATTATTGGTACTGCTTTTTTGGTCTCTGCGCTGAAGTGGAATGGACTTCGTCTGCATATAAGAAATGCCGAGTCACTTGTCAGTTTTTAGAAACTCGCCTTTTGAATAATTTTACTTTGTAATTTTACTGTTTTTTTTCTAGTGTACAATTAGTATTTTACTATAATTAATTATACCTAGTTATAGTTGATATGTGTGTTTTATCATTCATATCTTATATTTTTATAATAAATTTTATTTTTGTAGGATGTTTTTACATTATAAATAATAATAATAAATATATTTATAAGGTGCACAACTGTTCATGGTGCTGTACAGTTTAAACAAGCACAGGACAGATAAGACATTTGAAAATGTGCACAGAAGGAGCAGACTTTACATCAAGTGCAAGTGAATTCCAGTCTAGGCCCTTTCCCCATGTTTTTCCCCCTCATCAAATTCTCTGCCCCATCCCCTTCTGCACCACCAGAAGTCTGGTTACACCATTGCACATGACATAGCTCATAAAAATCAATAGGTTAATCTACTCTGTAGACCGACTTACATACTACGAGTTTCATCAGTTTCCCCCAGCCTGATCACAAAGTGTTAAGTTTTTGACCCCATGACCTTTGGTCTCTTATAAAATAGTGTTCATCTAACCTACATACCAAGTTTCATCCACCTTTCCCCTATCAAGCCTAATTACAAGCAAGGTGGGGTGGGGGAGAAATTTGGGCAGGAAATTGCCCATGCATATGGCTGCCACTTGTATACACACCCGCCACCAACCATGTCAATGACATAATTACCCCTAAATACACTGACAACAGAAACCCGACAGTCATTTCTTATTTCACATTTTATTTTATTATACTTGACATTTTTTCACTTCTTCATATCACACCTCCACAGTTAGCAATTACCCATACATTACATCAGCAACTTGAAGATTTGGTGTTGTAACTTAAACCCGTAGTGCACATCTTGTACATTTCTTTCAATATTCATTTTTTTCTAAATATTTGCATTGAACAAAAAAAAAAGTGTATTGTTAACACATTATGCAAATCAGTTCAACAAAAAATGATCATGGTACTTAAACCTTTTTTTTTATGGAACAAGGCACATTGAAGGAAAAATTTTGAATCCATTTTTTTTTTCAAAGCCAATTATCCATGGAATCTATGAAGTCACTTACTGGAAATACCACAAAGAAATATCATTTTGAAAGAATGCAATTTTTTAATGTTGCAAGGAATAGAGGAATTTGTACAAAATCATTCCAAAATCCAGGACATTTTGCCTACTTTGAGATACCCCTTGGACCATGGCTGTACCATTTAACATTTATTTATGTTTGAACAATTGCTTATTTTAATGTGATGGAAAACATTTTTTCTCAAGGTAAACTTAACAAAGATATCAGATAGAAAATTTCACAAGCAATAAAGCATCTTTAATTGGGTCAAAATTTGAGGCAGTTTTGCAAGTACAAGAAACCAAAAAATGTGGGACTGGCAAAATTGACTGCACATTCTCCACAAATTATGTGGAAAAAAAATGGGAAAAAAGAATGCCCTCTGTAACTTGCATCTGTATATTAATTTAAAATGCCATCTCTCTCCTGGTTTAAATAAAGTAATTAAGTTGGCACTTTCCCTGTTGCCCATCCCTCCCCTCCAATTTTTGAAAAGATTGGGTACGATTGGCATTATGCTGCAGTTGGGGGGGGGGTGTTGTAACCAATTACTATTCAGTAAATTACAAGGATTCAATTGTGAAAAATAGGACTTCATATAATTTTTTATAAACTTGTGCAAAATATTATGATATTCTCTTCTTGATTCATTTATCCCTATGTGCCCTTGAAAGCAAAATGGAATAATTTAGTTTAATATCAATTAAATATTACCCCACCCACCAGACCACTAATGTGAAGGCAATGCTCACCAAATTATACATTTTTACATTTAACTAGTTGCATGTAAATATCCCAATAAACTAAAAAATATAAAATATTGTAATTATATAAATATTTGGTTTCTTTTCAATTTTGTTTTTTTCATTCTTCTGAATGCTTTGTGCATTATTTTAAACAATGGCTTAATCTCTCTTCGTAAATCAGATTTGAGGAATAGCCCCCTAGTTGTAAACAAAAGCAACATGACAATTTCTTTCATTTCCAGGGAAAAGAAATTGTCATTTGTTTATAAGAATCATATGAAATTATTGGCCACGCTAGTCTAAGAAAGCTTCACATACATAGAAAATTCAATGGAATCTTTTACAGCCAATGTTCCTGAAATTAGAATCTGTAAAAAATATAGCCTTATGCCCCATACATACATAACAACAGGGGTTGCAGAATACATCTTAACTGCACAGAAGGAAACCCAATGCACAGAGCACACAAAAAAGTTATTATACAATATACAATTTTAATACAAAACAGAATACTAACTCTAGTTCCGTCATTAAGAAAACTATTCACAGATAAACAAGGAGAGTTCAGACACAGAGTGCAACATCAACCAAACCTTCCTCAAATCGAACTTTCTGTTAAGTATATATCGTTTTGCATGATATGCCTACAATGTAAATTACATTATCACAATAATCACTAACAAAATGATGTTACCTAATCCCTCACGTATGTATGTATTTATGTAATCCTAATTATCGCAATATGTAAATTCAATGTTGTTGTTGTACAAATCTAGCTTGGTCAATATTAGCTCCAATTGGACAGCTCTCCCCACCGTGTTAGATAATTGTATATTATAGGTATGGGATTGGGCTATACATGGGAGGAGTTACTAGATTAATGTCTCCCTCCATACATTGCACTAACTTAGTAATAATAGCAGTGGAAATGCACACAAAATATGCATGACCACAGTTACATTACCTGCACACTGAATTCCAGCAGCAAATATACAACCAACTCTTAGTGCATTGTTCCTTCCCCAAAGCCTATAAAAAAAAAACTTCCCCAAATGTCTTACAAAAACAATATTCTACTCATTTCTGCTTATAGTAATATTCATGTTTTGTTTGATGACAAATTACATGAACAAATGGGTCACTAAAAAATACAAACATTTTGAAAACAGCCAATTTGAAATGCAATCACTTATGTAATCTGGCATTTAAGATGGCAACTTTCACCTGTCATAATGCAGTGTAAGTTTCTTGTTAACTTTAATCCCAAAAGTCTTGACAGTAACAATGATGCTATGTTTTTGTATGGCAAAAGTTGTTTTTAATTTGCGAAGTGCTAAGAATTGCAGGGGTAGGGGGATATCCATTGTACAAGCCATCTTGTTATTTCTTGCCACACGAACTACAGTAGAGCCATCCTACAATAAATGTTGTCATCCTCATTGTGTGGCACCAACCAGGCAACCAAAAGCATTTAAAAAAATACTACGAAAACATTTTTTTATCACTGGACATAAATATTGCAACGTTCTGATTCTACCGGGTGGATATATTGCTGATAGATGATATTATTTGATCTATGTTATACAATGCTCATTCAACTATTCCTTGATTTGCCAGTAACTATGCATAACATTATAAAGCTCTAAAAGGTTCATATCCAAATTCCAAATTTTTAGGTAGTGTTCTACCATGCTACATTACCGTTTCAGAAAAAATATCATCATTGTAGTGAGACACTTTGGTCGAATGATGTTAATATAATCAACATTTCACAATCAGAATCCCATCATCCTATGCCCCATTGCCAAACAACCTAAAAAATACTCCAGTCAATATAACGTTTCATGATTATAATGGGATTAAAGCATGTATATGGTGCATTCAATATAAAACTGAGATAATGGATTATGTTGGATTGGTCATTTTTCCAGGCAAATAGGGAATTAGGATGTCAAATTTAAAATTATGGTATCTCCATTACACAAAATTTGGCCTTGGTTCACACTTGAGAGGGATCAGACCCCGAGGGGAATCAGACCCGCGAGGGGGATCAGGAGCCAGTGCAGACACTCGCATATTCTGGGTCAGACCCCACAATCATGATCTCCCTTTCTGGGATGGATCAAACCCCGCTAGGAGGATCAAGAAGTAGCTGTGCATTGCCTTCCGAAAAAAAATCTCCCTTGCATTCTCAAGTGGGAACAAGGCCTTCATTAAAAGAAAAATGCTAATCATGAGTGGAGAGTACATTCAAGTTTTTGCCACAGCCTGCTCATTTTTGGCAGTTCCATATTTAGTTCCTGGTGTTTTAAAGAAATGTTTTTCTAACACTGGTACAAAGGAAATTTCTCCTTGCATGTAATTCTAAAAGACCTTAACAAACACACCAATAATACAGCACAACCGTTAGTCAATCAAACCATGCTTTTAGCATGGTTCCACAATAACAACTGTGGTTATGTGATTTGTGATGATTCTTCCAACCACAAGCATAGTTGCAGCTTGCACTAATAAACAATGCCACAGAATGTAACTCTTAAATACATGACAAGAGAAAGTGACAATATTATAGAGCAGGGGTCCCAACCATATTAATTTAATACAAACCAAGACATGCAAGCAATTCGATACAATATTAAGAATACCTTCTCTGGATGTATTTTCACTACTGTGGCACTGACCTTACATGGGTGACATTATCATCAACTGGGCACTGTCATGAGTATGAAGGAGGGTGAGGTTTCTGCTCCACCCTTGAAGAGGTCTGATGAGGTCCATTGCCATTCCCATGAGGCAAAGCATTGGGATACATAAAGTAATGACCGGTGTAATCATATGGATTGATGGGCATCGAATCCATCGAGGGCAACGCTGTAACTGTTGTAAGCGGTGAGCTCGGGTCTGCCTCTGGATGAGTCGGTCGGGGTGGAGGTGGTGGCGGCGGTGGAGGGGACTCTTTGCCAGACTTTCGTGGGGGTGGAGGTGGTGGTGGCTTTTTTCTGTGTCTGCTACTGGAATGCTTCACAGGGGAGGTTTTCTTGGGGTCTGGTGGCGGCATCGGTAAGCTGAGTAGCGACTGACTACCGGGCAACTCTGGGTGCGAGTTTGGCCAACCGTCTCCATCTTGCGCCGCTCTCCTCTTGGCAGGTAATACTGACGTGTCGGAGCCCAGCATAGGACTCAGACTTCGTTTTCTACTCTGGCTATCGCCATCTTTCCTTTTAGACTTGCCATGCTTGTGTCGGTGCTTGTGTTCCTTTTCTTTCCCTGAGTTTGGTGACAATTTTAAAGACAAGTTACCACCAGCAATATTACCCATCTGCTCGTGAGCAGCTTTAGCAGAGGAGTCATTTGGGCTACTGCTGGAGAAGGAACTGGATAAGCCTTTAATTTTCAGTTTAATCCCCCCAGAGGTGGTCAGTATGGAGGTCGATTCAACGTTTGGAGACCCGGTGCTCTCTAACTGTTTCTCCTGTCTATGTTTCTTGTGCCTTTTCTTGTCCTTGTGTTTATGTTTGTGTTTTGGAGACTGTTGGTGCGGTTCTACTGCAGCCTTCAAAGCGTGTACAACCTTAGGCGTTCCAACTGACACAGACTGAGGGTCCTGCGTAGCTTTTGATTCAGATACAATTGGTTTGGAAGTTTTTGCAACCTCTGGCTTTCCTGCAGCAGATGTTCCTTTTTGTGCTACAGGGTCAATTTTTACCTTTTGGGAATTGAAAGTTTGAGCTGTGGTATCACTTTTAGTTCTCATAGTCACAGCAGATGCTGAATTTAATTGAAGTGATTTTACTTGACCAATATTTACACTGTTTTCTTCCTTTACATTCAGTTCTTCCTTTACATTTGGTTCTTTCTTAACATTTGATGCTTGAGCAGAATGAGAGGTCAAACTCTTCACTTGCTCTTTTGAACTATGTTTCACATTTCTCTTTTCTGATGGAAGAGATGATGGCTGTTTGCTAACAGCTTCTTCCACTTTTAGAGATTGTAATTTTCTTTCAGCATGGCCCTTGTGAGGCTTTTTCTCCAATACCATTTCCGACGTTCTATCAGCGAGGCTGAACTCCAAGTCAGGATATAATGGTGGCAATCTATCTTCGTCAAAGATATGTTCACTGTTCTTTTCCACTTTTTTTATATTTACATTTTGAACATTCTTTTTCTGCACTTCCTCTGAACCCTGTGCATGATGACCTCTATCATGTAAATCAAGTGCCCTCTTTTTCAAAGGTGAGTTGGCCTTAGCTGGAGGTAAGAGACTCGTTGCTTTAGTACTTTTCAGGTCTTTTCTTACTTTAACAGGGGACTTTAACTTTTTTGTCGGGGAAAGATGCACGCTTGCCAGAGGTGTGGACTCCTGACCAGGTTTACTTTCCTTTTTTAACCTCACAGGAGATTTTAATTCAGCATGACTGGGTTTGACATCAGCAGCCGAAACATTTTTCTGTGACTTCTTGATGTGCATTAGTTCCTCTTGTGCAACCTGGCGTAGGTTGTCGAGGGAGTTTCGTTTCTTCTCTACATGAGCAGCTCGTGGGGGGTTTGGTCTAGCTGCTGCATCCAAACCAGCATCACTTTCTAATTCTTTCATAATTTCGTCCCTTATATCTGACAACTCATCATTCAACCTCTGCTCTTCTTCTTTCTGGGACTGAGACTTTTCCTGAATGAGCTGTGATTTATGAAGAAAGGGTGGAGCCTCAGTATTACCATGATGGGGTTCTTTTTTAATTTGGGGCTTGTGGACCACTGGAGAGCTGCTTGGTTTCCTAACATCAGGATGGACTTTATGGCTGCCAGATGCTCGCACTTTCATCTCAGCAACTTTCTTATCATCTATCCTTTCTGTCTTGACTGGAACAGATACCCTAGCATGGTCCTTATTATGTGCATATTTACCATGTGGTGGAGGCTGAGGGACACGTTTCTTATGGTGTGGTGGTGGTAACTTTCCACTGCGAGGTGCCATTTCTGCAGAGGATACCATATGTCGGTGCCGTTTGTCTTTATCAGAACCAGATGCATCTTCTTTCATATGCCGAGCATTGGGTTCAATGCCGTGCTCAGCCTTAACCTTCAAATTATGTTCCCCAGGGTGCGGTCGTTCCCCAGGGTGGGGTCGTTCCCCAGGGTGAGGTCGTTCCCCAAGGTGTGGCTGTTCCCCAGGGTGGGCTCGGGCAGATGGGTGGGTTCGCCCAGCAGGGTGTGGCTGCTTGCCCATCCCCTGGGGTGAAACCTTTGGTCTAACCTTCCCCTCCTGTGCTGCTTTTTCTCTCATATGTGCCTCGTAAGCTTTTCTCTTTTCTTGTTTGATCTTCTCCTGTCTCATCCTCTCCTCCTTCACCTTCTGATCTTTGATCTGTTTCTCTTTTTCCTTTTGCTTTCGGTATTCCTCCAAGGACTTCTTAGCAGGTTGAGGTGGCTCTGGAAACTCTGCCTTCCCTGGAGGCCTCCCTGACTGGCCCGGTCTTCCAAGGTCACCATCTTTTGCTGGTTTTGAGAGCCATGGGGACCCAGCATTTGGAGGAAGCATGAACATACCAGAATCATCACCAAAATCCATGAAGCCACTGTCAATTGACGACTGCGACCCTGGTTTACCACCTTGATTTAAACCGTCTTCAGCACCCCCATCCTTCCTGTTTTTCTTAGCTGCAGTTGTTTGCTCCTATATTAAAGGGAAAACAAATGTGCAGTCTTACAAACAAATAAGAACACAAATTTGTGGTGCACCAACATTTCATTATTCTGTATAAATCAACCAAACCAAAGTTTCATATCCAAGTTGATATATTTTTTGCCAAATGTAACTTCCCTCCTATAAGGCAAACAACTCTCGCCTCATGTAGGCTAGCAATCTGTTAGACTAGTGAGCTTTTTTACTGTTATGTATGGGCTTCGACCTATCACAAAAATCATGAGTAGGTCTCTGAACATCATGGTGGGCCAGATTCATGTACCTTTTAACTTCCTCCAAATCTTTACACATGAGTGATCAAAAGGGTTTGGGATAACGAGGAGACATGTCTATGACCTCACAAATTAACATATCTTCACATTTTTGGTTGAATTGGGCAAAAGTGGTCAATTCTTATCAAAAGTGACTTGCATCAGCACACAGGACCAAAATGCTTCACATACTTATTCACGTATTTATTTCACGTATTTATTTCACCAGTTAAATCTCTTCTCTTGTCTATAGATTACAGCTTAGCCTATTGTTAACCAATCAATGGCAATTGGATTTGGCAACCAGAACCAGCTTAAGTCACTCGGGCATGCCAGCAGGGTCAGAAAAGTGTTTTCAGATAATAGCCTGTAATGACCCCTAGTTGACCTTTGACCCGAAATCCATGAATATTTATGCAAACAAGGTGCAATGGAACAAGATATTTGGATACTGAAAGCAGCATCTTGTATATCTTTTCATTCTCTTTTATATAAAGATATTTGGATACTGAAAGCAGCATCTTGTATATCTTTTCATTCTCTTTTATATAAGCTAAGGTTACCTGTTGGGATTGTTTTAACAAATGAGCAGAACAGTCCAACAGCTTTATAGGATACTGGAGGTGAAGTATTTAGTAACAAAATCCAGTATGGGTTGGTATCAATGCACAGGGCATATAACTCACCTTATGGATGGTAATTCTTCTCTTCAGACGATTTGGGCAGGCATCAATTATCTGTAGGAACTCCATCGTGAGCTCTGCATATGACAGAAAACAACATTTTTTCATATTGAATGTTTTGTAATATTAAATTCTAATTTTTTTTTGTGCATTATGAAAATCACCAAGAGGAATCGAATAGCATCTATATATTTAAGGTTAACATATTGGCTGGGGTAGATACCAAACTCTTGCTTGTAAATGTTTCTGGTCTACTGAGTGTGCACAAAATATGGTTAATTAACATTATGAGGTTACAAACAAAAGACCATGAATATTGATATATGATTATATACAATGCAAAGAGCTAGAATAGTAGTATTATCCTAGTAGTATTTTCCTAGTACTATTGTCCTATTGAAAAAAATTACAAATTTGGTGCATACATGTCAAAAACTTAACACAAAGTAAGCCCAACAAATTGTGTATGCACATTCATATAGTTTGTAATTGTATGGACATTGTTAGCTTGATTAGGGTCAATCAGGAAGGAACATCCTCATTAAAAACCATGCACCACATAACCCAGGTTGCCAGCTGTGATCATAGCTGAACACCAGCTCTTCAGCTTTCACTTCTCAACCAAGTGCTCAGAAGATAACGAGGCAGGCGGGAGCCCATCCTACAGATGTGAGTGTACCCCATTTCTTGACCAGTTTCTCAAATCTGGGGAGTTGTAAAGCAACTTATCACCAATGTGTAACAGCCATGCCAAACAACCTGAAGTGGACAACCCCCAATCAACAAGTTCAGCAGAGTTTGACAGAGAAGCCAAAAGAGACCGGCTAGTTTTTTAACCGTAACTAATGCCAGTCAGACATTCTACAGTTATTAAGCTACCATCACCTTGCTAGTGGCTAGTGACCTAGTAGCACTAGGTCACTCACTATGGCTATGTGAGCACTTTGTATTGTGTATAAGTCAGGAAAGTAATTTCTCTGTGTTATTGATGCGAACTGATAATCCAAGACCCTAAATACAAAGCCATTAAAGAATTCACACCACACACACATACAGAATGATTACTTACGATCCAACAGCTCCTTGTTAACGTTTGGATCAACATATTCCCACCAGTAGTTCCCATCATTTGACTTTGGAATCTGCAACAACAAAAAAAAACAGTTGCAAAATTTACTCCAAAATAAACCTTGTATTAGAAAGCAGCCAACAAGTGTTAAAGTGACTAAAGAATAACCCAGACGACTCTGGGTTACCCCACTCCCTAACTTTATAAATCCCTGTAAAACATCAGAAATGCCCTAACTAGTCAAAGAGGGCATGCTCCAATAGGCCAGCTCAGAGACAGCCCATGGATGCTATACATAACAGCAAAAAACATGCAAACAAATGTAAGTTGCAATCCCATCCTATATGAACCGTATCAGACCCTGCTGCTAGGAGTTATTGCATTAAATGTCTGAAAATGGACCTTTGCCCCCCATAACTTGAGAACCAGGTTACTGATTTAAGTAGGAAATGATTTTTCTATAGAGCTCGCAGATAATAAAATAAGCCTATTTTTTCTGATTTGACCTTTGGGTCAGATGTAGTTTGACCTCCTGAATAAAAAAAAACGAGCAGCAATGCCACTGTATCTCCATATTATTGTAAAGATTTTATTTATTTTTATTCCATGGATAGCTATTGGTATGTCTTTGATCCATGTGTGCACTGTCATGATACACTTGAAATGTGATCCCTTTGTGTAGTGGTTGATGTGAGGATATTTGGTCATAAAAGTTAAGCCCTTAACAAGGGAGTGAGTGGGAAAAAAATGTATTTCCTGTATCAAAATGACTCAAATTAATAATTTTAATTAGCCTAATCTACAATGAACTAATTAATTAGGGGGTTGAATTCTAGCATAAAATGAATACAAATGTTGCAGTCA
>JAODFY010156406.1:0-11020 GCA_027580055.1 Paracaudina chilensis | reverse complement strand
GTGATGCTACATTACTGCCCCCCCCCCCACAAAAACAAAAAAAAAGTAGATCTTATCCATAGTTTTTGTTTTGGAACCAGAAAAAAAAATCAGAATCAGTATGTAAAATATATAATAAGTGTTATAAACACTACAAAGATGTGCCCCATTATTTTGATTTTTGTATTGTGGGTATTATAGAATGAAAGAGTTTAAATTTTGACAACTATACTGAGCACTAAAAAGTATTATGGCCTCAGAACCAGTTTTTTGGTGGGGGATGTGGAATTTCTTCCACATATTTATGGTATGGCTGGAGGGATGTAATCATTTCATCTTTTCTCCCAATTCTGCTAGTTCTGAGTCTTCGTCTGAAAGTGATGAAGAGATCGTTGAAAAGAAAAGGAAAGATTGTAGAGGAGATGATTACAGAGACCGAGATGGGGAAAGGCACAGAGCAAGGTCAAGCAAGAGCAGCAAAAGTTATAGCAGGGAAGATAGGGATGAAATTGGAGAAGATAGAGATTCTAAAGATGATAGGAAACATTGGGGAAACAAGAGGACAGAGAGAGATGAAAGTAGAAGTAGGAGAAGGGATGACAGAAGGGAAACATCTCATAGAAAATACAGGAAATGAGGTTCCAGTTTATGTATCGGTGATGGTCTTGTGGCAGCAGCGGAAGCCTTGAGAAGGTCTGAGGTAGTGTGATTGGTGATGGCTTACCATGGATGACTACAAAGAACACCACAGAGAAGAGATCTAAAGAGATGACGGCTGGATGATAGTAGAGGAAGTAACAAGAGATGAGAGGTTTATGTATGGGTGATGGTCTTGTGGCAGCAGCTGTAGCCTTGAGAATGTCTGAGGTAGTGTGACTGGTGATGGCTTACCACTGGTGATGGCTTACCATGGATGAAGAACACCACAGAGAAAAGATCTAGACAGATGCTAGTAGAGATGACAGATGGAAAAGGGATGATAGAAGGGAAATATCTCAGAGGAAGTAACAGGAGATGAGAGGTTCTGTTTTGAACAGTGGCTGGTTTATCATGGCTTTCCATGGATGCTACGAAGAACACCACAGAGAAAACACCACAGAGAAAAGATCTAGACAGATGATAGTAGAGATGACAACTGGATGATAGTAGGGAAACATCTCAGAGGAAGTAACAGGAGATGAGCGGTTTTCTTTGGAACAGTGGCTGGTTTATGTATCGGTGATGGTCTTGTGGCAGCAGCTGACGGCTTGAGAAGGTCTCAGGTGGTGTTATAGGTGGAACACTTTCAAGAGAAAAGATCTAGTAAGAGCACCAGAGAAAAGTTAGTTGCAGGATAAGCAGTATACCCATCATTTTTTTTTCTCCCTGCCAACAGTCAGTTTTAATCTTGACTGTATGCCTGCCTCATCATTCAGGACGAGCAGTATACCCATCATTTGTTTTTCTCCCTGCCAACAGTCGGTTTTAATCTTGACTGTATGCCTGCCTCATCATTCAGGACCAGCAGTATACCCGTCATTTTCTTTTTCTCCCTGCCAACAATCAGTTTTAATCTGGACTGTATGCCTGCCTCATCATTCAGGTGCATATCTAGTAGTTGGAAGATACAGATTGGGAGTAGCAGTGGCCAGACATGTCAAAGTAGGGCGATGTGAGGGTGGGGGACAACATTTCAGAGTCTTTCATGGATTCTTTTATTATGAAACTTAGACACGATGTTAATTGGATGAGGGAGGGGACATCTGGTATGTACCAGAAATTTAGGTCAAAGGTCATTTAGGGGTTATTTGAGGCCATTCAACTGAAAATGTTTAAAATGATTCTTCTCTTACGATTATACATCAATGTAGACAAACATTATACATGATCATTAAGTAGTGGTGCATTTTGGGTGTTCACAGATTTTAGGTCAAAGGTCGTAAAGTGACAATTTTTACCAAAATTGGATTTTTCTTTCAAATGCTTCTTGTAGTACTGTACACATTTTCATGGAATTAAACTCTGGTATGAGTGGTGGCCAGGAACTGCTGTTTTTGCATATCTTGATCTCAGATTACCTTTGATCCCCACCAAAAATAGTGCTCGGTGATAGACTGCCATGCTGCTCCGTACCTATAACACAGCGTAAACAAATTTATTGCAATATCTCTTCAGAATTCCACTATTTTTGTAATTTTTTTAAAACATATCAGACATACGAATTCCTTTAATGGACAACGGAATAATTCTCCTTTAGGGACTAGTACTTATCAGGTTATATAACCTAAGGATTTATTGGAATTAGAAAGAAAAATTCCAATAGACAATGCACTAGACAATGTTTTTTATTAACTATAACTTTCCTTCCAGAAATCTTTAGTCATTGGTTCATCAAGAACTCCAGAGTTGTCTTGACATTCCATAGCTGTATTTCATGGATGGATACAGGATCCGATTCCATCCCTTTCAGAAATAACGTTACATTTGTTTGCTTGTTTTATCGTTAACACAAAATAGTGTGTAAACACACCATGGTACCTGCAAGTCGTGTGCCGAAAATTGGAAAATTCTCACAGATGAACCTGTGACCTCTTTACGTATAAGGCGTCCATAGGCGAACTAGCTTATAGGTGAATGTCAGTGTCAAGTTATGATAATTATATTATTTTTAGGTTTGGACCTCTGTTGAACTTTTCTGGTCCTGGTACACTTCATGTCAAGCCTACAAGCCAGTATTAGCTTAATTAAAGTTTATAGATGTTTGCTTGTTGTCATGCTTACAAGGTTTTTCAAAGTTAACCTCAGATGACCTCTGACCACACCAAAACTAATATGGATCTTGTACTCACATGTACATAAAACTGCATACATACAATGTAGCAAGTTGTACCTTAATTGAAGCTGGCCAGTGGCATAGCCACGTGGGGGTGGGGTTTCAAACCCCCCCATGACCCAAGTGACGAAAGAAGTGACAAAAGAAGAAAATTTGGAAAAATTTGAATGTTCAGTGGAAATTCGACTGCTATTTTGTCGCAAACATTGCATCATTTTGCATCTCTGTGAATTGCATTTTTTCGCTGAATGGGACAAATCAAAGACAAATCTCTAGCTACACGCCTAGTTGGCCATGTCAAGCTATGGTACTATGTTTTTTACCTCATTGGGGTCAACTTACATGCAAAGCATTGACTTCATAGATATTGGCCATGTTGAGGAGTCAGCCATCACAGACATGCCATCATGATTAATTTATTATCATAAATTCCTGTTTGTTAATTGTTTTATTATTTCCTTTATAGCCTTTGCATGTAACAAAATGTCAACCATAGTCAGGTCAAGTTCAAAGTACTGGACCAGATTATTTGCTATGAGACAATTGTTTTGGCATAGGTCATCTGTGGTCAACATACATCATATGAAAAATCCTTGTAAACATTTCAGTTCTACAGTAGTACATGGCATTTCATGTTGTTTTATAGTGTTGGTTAATAAAAGTGAAGGTTGTTTATCAGAGAAGGACATGTCTAAGATATGAATAGACCTGGGTTATTCATGTTGATTGTACTTATTTGACATGAACACTGGGACAGGTATACTGTCCTTGAGCTGCTAAGTCAAGGTTTTATCTTGTACTTGTGGCAGCAACCTAGTTTGCCAGCTAAGTGTGTTCAGATGATTAGGCTACTTTCCATTTGACTTGTGTATTCCTATTGCCACTGAACTGTGCATTTGGACTGGCAAAACAATCAAAATAACAATTTTGACTTTTGCTTTTTAGTGTTTCATACCAAATTTTAGTGTTTCATACCAAAAATGAACTTTACTTGCTCAACTGATCACAATTTCAACACTGGACCAGTCAAGGTCATTTACAAATTCCACACTGCAAGACCTGTGTACCAAGCTATGTGGAATGGCCCATGTCATGATTACATACACACTAGTAAAATGGAACCCAGCATTAGTGCACTGAAGTGTACCTCATTATCTGCTTGTTGCTAATTAGCTCATTACAAAGGTTCCATCTGACAAAAGGTTTCAATCCACTTTATACTATGACAAATGACCAAAGGGTGAATTTCATCAATTTGCCTCTGACAGTAACAGGTTTTAATTTTTGAATACTTGAAATACAAAATCAAACAAGACAAAAGATGATGTGTTTCCCTTTCTATTTCTGTGTACCATATAATTGACATTCTGAAACAGGTTATTAAATAGGGGTGTTTGATAAAAGGGAAATTCCTACAGCTAAGCAAATATTACAATCATATATATTGAATGAATGAATAAAAAAATGATTGGTTGACTTGAATTTACTGAGAATGAAAACTAATAATTAAACTGTTCAATAAGCTTGGCTTTACAATTTACAGGTATTGTTTGTGAATAGACTTAAATGGTCCTTTAGGGTCATGTGACTATATCACCAATCCACTACAACCCATTTTTTAGCAAACTAATATTCTACAACTAAGAATCCCATTCAAGAGTCTCCTAGTTGTCACCAGACAAGTTAGTGTAAATCAGTGGAATTCAAGAACATTTTGAAGAATCTGGGTTGTGCCTGACTAGCAAAACCCACCTGATTCTCCATTGTGATACAGCCATTTTTAAATTAGGTTTTGTGAACAAGGCCAAGCTGTAATAATGGCAACTGCCATATGAAAATTGAAGATACATGTAAATTGTTTTGTGACACACAGAGCATTTACAACAGAGCAAAATGCTTTCCACAACATCCTGGATGGTGCGAGCATGGCAAATGGCCAATATAACAATAAATACCTTTTTGTCAGCAATCTCAGTAAGTTGTAAATGTTAACTTAAAGCAATTTGTGGAGTTCAATACTGAAGGAATATGTCAAAGTGTGCCAGAATTCCCCCCCCATTTGAGAACCAGGGGCATACAAAACAATACAAATTTTTTTAGGCTTTGTTCTCTAATAATTTTGATTACAAAATGGAGAAAAACTAAAAAAAAACTTGGTTGACTACAATATGGAGCCACTAATAAAATAACACTAATGCTTGGTATGTAACCATCACATAGATTTTGCCTTGAGACAATTCATAAAACCAAACAACATAAGCTCAGGCTTGGCCCCACATTCAGGAATCCATAATGACACTTATTTGGGGGATAAAACAATTTGCAAATGCACATGTCAATTTTTTTTTCACACCAAAAAAAAACAAAACAAAATTATTATATTATACCAAGTAAAAGGCATATTATTACTTTTGTCTGAGGAATATCTTTCAACTACAAAATCACCCATTTTCAAACTTAGCCACATGTGCAGGGTCTTTTAAGTGGGGTCTGGGGGCAAGCCATGTGATGATTGCTTGGTGATTGAATAAATGTTCTTGAAGGACAATATAAAAGTAGGAATTGAGAGTTTGAGACATTCAACTGGAAGAGAAATTGCCATGTGTTATTCAATGAATATTTGCTGGCTTTATTTAAATAATCTATTGCAAGCAAAGACCTGTTTTTATGCTGAAATTATCATCAGTCCCACCCCTCTACATCATCACCCACTCCATATCACCCTCAACACATGACAACCCCAAAATTTGAAGAAAAAAAAATAGTTAACTTTCTGGCCACTCCATAATAAAATGGAATGTCTTACTAACAATTTAATTTGATTACTTGCTGCAACGATGTGGGTTAAAGTTGACAATGACAAACACAATTCCTTATCAGAGTAACCTGGAATGCAACACAAATTACATGCAACATTGGACAATTCCTCCATTATACATGAAATAATATTGTGAATTTATAAAACAGTGATCTTTTGCTATCGTAATTGTGGTTGGATAAAGATTTATTTTGGCGATATACCACCATCCACCCTCTAATATCAGAAGTATGTATGGTAAATGTTCCCACACTGTGTTGCACAATAAGTATTATTAATATATATTTTGTTTAATTGTTGTATTTTTTTCAATTGTGAATTCAGGAGAGTTGTCTAAGGTTTATTATAAATGGTTTCAATTTCCACTGCCAATTTGAAAATGGGGAAAAAAGAAAAAAAGATATGGTTTCACATAAATTGACCTAACGCTACTTGAGGGACTTCAACTCATTCGACAACCAATCCAATCCCTCATAGAGGCCATCGCCAGAGGTCGCGCAGGTGGACTGGATGTACCAGGAACGATTTCTCAAGGAGTGCAGGCCCAGCTTGTCTGTTATTTCTGCTGCTGCCATGGCATTTGGAAGGTCCTGGTGAACACAATGGAAAAGAATGAGTTTGAATCGGCTTAAAAGAATTATTTGAAAAGCAGGAATGGAGAGTCTTGAAATGTTCAGTAAATTTTCTGAAACAGGATTAGAGAATTTACAACGTTATTCCACTTTATTCTGCATAAAAAATCCTTCAAAATATTTCCATATCCCAAGATGCAATGCTGCTCTATGAAACAAGAAATCAGCAAAAGGAATCCTCAGAAATGTGACTTGTAAGTTCGTAACAATTAACTAGGCTAATTAGCCTAACATACAAATTAGGAAATCTGATGTATGTATTTTACTTAGGTACCAAAATCATATCTGTGTGTTTGAATTCAAAGATTTTTGATACTCTAGATTGCTTGTCATGAAAGACAAATCTGCCCTTTAATAAAGTCGTAACTAGCAGTATACTGCCTACTATAGCATGAAGAATTCAATTTAATAAGCTGCTTCACAGTGACGTCCAAGACAATTACTGGTTGGCAAAACACACATGCGGTGACGCGGCAAGCATGCCGTACGTACATGTACGTTACAGATGCATCCATCGTTCACATATATTTCACAGAAATGTCACCAACTTGCCTAACATTGAGATTAGACCTGAACATATTTGCATTACTCATTTATTCTGAACCAGAAGTCCAAGAGGTTTTGTGATTCCTTGCTTCCTTAATCCTTGTTGTTGAATTACTATTGACTTGGGTGATAGATATACTGTAGGTTCCTTATATTCAATATATAAAATTTACATACCTGCTGTGTTTGAATTCTAAGATAAAATGAATTTCACCTCTTGCAAAATCACAATCACTATATACCTTACATGTTTCCTTAGTGTTAAGTTAAAACCTGATGAAGTTTTCAGCAATTATCTTTGGCATTTTAAAATCAAGAATCCACTTGCTTGTAAGTACTGACAACCTAGTATTAGATTCCTCCAAGTTCCATTAGCCTGATTTACAAGGTTTTCAGCACTTGACACATGTTGACCTCCCATGACCTGTAACTTCCTTTAAAATTAATTGGGTTCATCTACTCGATATGGCTGACTTATATACCAACTATGAGTTTCCCCATTGAGTTAGCCTGATTACAAGGTTTTCAGCACTTGACCCATGTTTAATTCAAATGACCTTAGACCTCTTCAAAAAATCAATAGGGTTCATCTACTCAATATGGCTAAACTACATGTATACCAACTTCGCATTTCATCCACCTTTCCCCTATTGCATTAATTACCCTCATTACGAGCACGGTGCCACACACACAGTCACACACACGTGCACACACACACATGCCGATGTTATAACATACAGATTCCTTTTACCTTCGGCAAAGAATCAAAATTAGACAGGAAACAAAACTTTATCAGTATTTCATAGGAGTATATCGGCTCTTGCACCACATACAATGATGGTTAATGATGGTTAATGGTTAATGATGGTTAATAGCACATTGGCTTTTACATATATCAATAATTATAACATACATCATAGCATCCTTCCTGAAATAGTATGTAACCAACATATGTCCTAGTTACGCTGGGCGTGCAGTTTTCGTTGTCTGCTGTTATGCCAACCAGATGAACTAGTGTGACGTCGTTTGATTACGTGAACGACTTTATCTGATCATCAGTTAAATTAATTTATTTAACTTATGATCAGATTCTGATAATATCAAACATTTATATACTATTTCCATAAACATTATCTCAAAGGGATGGAAAGGACAAACAAAAACACATCAGGAGTTGAAGAAACTAACAAAGAGAAACCTTTTGAGTTGAGTCTTGAAAGTTTGAAAGTTGTCTAACAAACGAATAGACGGCGGCAGGGCATTCCACAATCGTGGCGCACAAACATGGAACGCCCTGTCGTCGTAGGATCCTGTTCTACTGATGGGCTGGTGTAGAGTATGAGCATTAGAGTGTAGGGTGCGCCCGCTGCTGCAGGTTAATGATGATCAATTTCTGATCATCATTATGATCAATTTCTGATCATCATTAACCAGGCAATATCCAACCTGCATGACAACCTTAAATACATGTATCTTAAATAACCATATTGAACATTCTAACAACAGGCAAAACTGTTGAACTGCACGGCAGGCTGAAATCAAGTCCAACATGTTGGCTGCTGTGTGATGGTTAGCCCAGTTAGAGATCTTGAGTACTTAGAAACATAAAGACTGCTACAGGTAATTCACTTTGTCCATGATGGTTGCCAATTAAATGGACTAATTCCATGAATTTTACCCAATTCTGCTTCAGTGATCTCTGCTTGAATAATTGTGCCAAAATTTACATAATTGTATAATATATAGAAACCTTGAAGCTAATGCTGGTTTCTCATGCTACGTTTTGGCCATACAGTTTGCTGCGATCCTCTATTAATAATATTGTAGTCTTTTCACTCATTTGTAATTGGGAATTTGAACACTCAAAATTTAATGTTTAAAAGACTATTTTTTTTAAACAATTTTCTACGGTCTTTGGGGTATTTGAAGTGAGGCCAGGTTTATTTATGGGTTTCTTAATTTATGTACAATTTTTCATAATAATGATTTGTTTGTGCAGTAAAAACAAACGTTGTCGATGAAAGCTGTTAAAGCAGGTGATAATATTTAGAATGCATTGGTGCTAGTTACATACAGTGGAGTTGTGTAAAAAATGTTAGGAAACGACCACAAATTTTGCTGTCATTATTTGCCAGTATATCCACCAGTATTATCAATTCTATCATTTGTCAATGTCTTCTGCAAGTTTCATATATACATTGTTGCCATTATAAGGTTTTTGCTGTTTTGTATAAATGTTGACCTCGACAGATGACCTTTGACCATAACCAAAAGAAAGAATAGGTATCATTTAACTCACAATTAGAAACATACATTTTAGCTTTTCAAGTTATGGCTTGAAATGTGACTTGCCTGTTTATTAGCAAACACTAATAGTCGAGCATCTCGTAGTTCGTCCTCTTGTAACATCCGATTCAGCTCTTCTCTAGCTTCACCAAGACGCTCTTTGTCATTACTATCAACCACAAAGATCAGACCTGAAAAAACAAAATGTGTGAGGTATATAAAGCCTTGCAAGCTATGTCCATTTTTTTTCTTCTTATGCTCAAAGACATACAACAATAAAACATAAAATTAACATTTTAATAGTAGAACAACACATGATGAAGGACACTAGAAAAAACACATTCACTGTTATCTAAGGATGAATGCGGAAAAAACCTACACATAAGAGTGTGGTGGCTATTATTAAAGTAGGTAGGACTTGGATCTCATAATCTAGAGGTTTCGGGTTTGATTCCTGGTCAGTCTGTCGCGTAGTGTCCTTGGGCAAGGCACATTATCCCGATTGCTCCTCTCCACCCAGGTGAAAATGGGTACCTGCAAGGTTACTTGTAAATATAGTGATGCGCTATATTGTGGCAGCTCCTATGGGAAGTCCCCCGGGGGACACGATGTTGCGACACACTATACGGTGTGTCTGGAGCGTACAGTTCGATACGTGCACACTCTGTGTGTGGGTTTGACAAGTTACCATTGACCAGGGGTAATGCACTGTAAAGCGCCACTGGCAAGCTCTGGGTTTTAAATGGTGCTTTATAAATGTGTACATTATTATTAACATTCGGGGAAAGTGACCAGTTTCAAAATAGTAGTAAACAAAGGAAACTGGAAAATGATACTATTTCTAAGAGCATTAATCGTGCCATGACCTACATGCCACCTTCAATACGATAGAAATCTCCTGATAGGGCGATTTGTTGTCATGTACAGAGATTTTAACTGATAGGGTAAAGTTTGGGAAATTTGTTCTAAAAGCGAGAATATTTGGTCTTTGAGTACATTTTCTATGAATTTTTGTAAGTGATTTATCCAATTTATTTTCCAACATCACCAAAGATTCCTCAAACCTGAGAATTACCTCATGGGAGGAACAGGGTCTTGTTCAGCCAGGTCCAGAAGCCAGCTGAGTATATCTCCGTTGTTCTCAACTGAAAGACAAGATGACCATTGTTTCAAATATTCGTGGAACTGAACTGGTTCAAAAAGGTTTAAGAATTCAAACAAGCTACATCACTTGAAAGTATTGATTACAAGTGTAACATTACAAATACTTCAGCTTTCAAGTACAGTAATATACCAAGTATATGTAATATACCACAGCGAGCAACACAGGGGGGGGGGACACAAATCAACTCTCTAGTACATAGTTTCAAATCTGGGGTAACATTAGAACAAATGATATAATTTTGGGCATGTAATTTAAAACTGGCTTCTGCTACCTCATGCTCGTAGCAACACGGTCCACAGAACCCTAACACCTGGATCAAAACCTCCCTCAGAAAGCAAATCCTCACCTTTGACGATGTCAACCAGAGACTGCATGGCCACCTCCCTCACCGTTATGAAGTGGCCGTACTGAGCGTAGCTCTGGAAGAGGGTAGAGTCGCTGGGCAGGTGGCCGTTTTTCTGTAAGGTTCTGATAGCCTTGAGGCAGCTCACTGTCACGGTGTACTGGTAGGACGGCAGGATTTTCTCAAGGTTGAGACAGCGGACCACCTCCTCCAATATCAACTGTAAAACAAACAAAAATTAGCCAGTTAGAAGTTGTGCCAAGCATTTGAAGTAAAGATGTGTGGGTTAGATTATTTGAGGTTTCACGGTTAAAATAACCCCCCCATCCCCGGCCATCTTAACTTTTGGGTGTTGACTTCAGGTCAAAGGATATTTCGGGGGCATTATAGATAGGGCTTTGACAAATGCGCGATCGCGCTTTTCACGGCGTGAATCACG
>JAODFY010156296.1:0-11021 GCA_027580055.1 Paracaudina chilensis | reverse complement strand
GATTTCACTTACTTGTGTCTCCTGCTGCCAATATTGTCAGTCGTTTGTGTGCCGCTTTGAGCTGTTTCTTCAGTTTCCTGACCTGTTTCTCTAAATATTCATTCTGCTCGGTATAGTCCTGTACATAACAGAAAACATGAAACAAAGATTTTAATTCGTAAAATATATTTAATAATATTTCATATTTAGGGTGAGGTTTAACATCGCACCAGTGGCTTTCATCTCTCAAGTTTAAATGCAAGAATCTTGAGACTTTCCAAAATATTTCTCTGAATCAAAAAATTGTAAAAGTTATTATTGAAACTTGAAACTATTCCTCATGATATACTCACAAGGAAGCTGATACAGGGCTTTCACTAAATCGTATCAAAGTCCCGGACTCTTGGGAGCCTTAGGTTTCAACTTGACTAAGCAGGCTAGGTAGGCTTCACAGCCTAGCCACCCTTCTTAAACCAATGTTACGAGCATGGAGTTAAGATGTCCAAAAACTTCTTAGCTTCAAACTAAATGTTCTAAAAATTGGATTGCTTCCCAAACACTAGATGAGGGAAAAAACTAAAACAAGGCTTTCCACGACATAAAAAAAAGCTGCCAGAATTGCAAACCGTGCACCAACACATACATG
The DNA here is from genome assembly GCA_027580055.1 of Paracaudina chilensis. Taxonomy (NCBI): domain Eukaryota; kingdom Metazoa; phylum Echinodermata; class Holothuroidea; order Molpadida; family Caudinidae; genus Paracaudina; species Paracaudina chilensis. The sequence continues at coordinate 10,396 of JAODFY010156296.1, read as the reverse complement.
TTTGCATGAAATTCAGTCTCATTCAGACTCATTGAGGACCTCATTGAAATTTCCATTATCCTAACATAATAGACCACAACCTTGACAATACCCTAACCATTGTTTGAACTTCCGAGGACCTACTGTTTCCATTGAATTTCTTTCCAAGGACCTGTGATTCCTTTGTCTTAGAACTGAATGCCCTGCAAATGCATGTTGGCTGGCTGAATGAAGGATGACCACTGTTGTAGCTAAAGATTATGCCAGATGCTAAATTGCAGTAAATTTGGGAATGTGTCTTATATTAGGAGAGTTTAATATGTGCCATAAGCTATAAGCTAACAAGAATATGTACACGGGGAGTCCCTGGACAACCCATAGCCTAGTGAACTAGATTTGCATGTGTACATTGGGGTAGGCACTGGCTTAATACAATTCCATTACTCATTGCATAGTGTGCAAACTGACTATGCTAGACCTTATCAGTGCTAGGAGAATAAGTGACAGGTGTCTCATAAAATAATGTTTGACTCACCATATTTTCATTTGTCATTCTCGTAATTTCGTCCTGGAGGGCTTGGTTCATCTTTGCCTCTGGGGTGATTTGTAGGTTCTGGGAACAAAATGACATAAAAATCATCAAGTTATTTGTAAAAAAAAAAAAACAACAACAAAAAGAGGATCAATAGCTGTAGTGCATATGAAAGGTGTAGGGTACTTTTGAGACATTCTTCCAAATTCCCATGAAGTCTGAAAGGGAAGGGAACAAGAGATTAAGGTATCATCATGCCAGTCTAAAGTGTAAAACACAGGAAAACTGCCACCTAAAAGTATGACATCCCAGTGGTAAATGTACTTCAAAGATCCATATCCCTTAATTGTCCCTTCATTGTGTTGCCATATTATCACAGGAATTGGCAGTGACTGCCACATTTCCACCTGCACACGTAAGGACAGATAGCTTATAGTCCTGTCCAAAGATCATTCTCGATATCAATGCTTTCAATTATTGATCTGACAACATACTAAAATTTATGCCAGAATGATATATCACGGTATTCAATATTTCAATTATTGATCTGACTACATACTAAAACTTTATGCCAGAATGCTATATCACTGTAACTCAGTATGCTGAGTTTATGAGTTATATGAGGTCTGGGGTCCTACGAGGTCCTATGAGGTAAGTAGGTACATAATTTCAATGCTTTCAATTATTGATCCTTTCATCATTCTGAAGCAGAACCACCCCTGAACAAAGTTAGTGGTCAATGGTGCGACTGTACCTAAGTATGCTAAGTTAGTTTGTGAGTTATATGAGGACCTATGAGGTAAGTAGGTACATAATTTCAATGCTTTCAATTATTGATCCTTTCATCATTCTGAAGCAAACCCCCCCCCCCTTACTTTGAACAAAGTTTAATGGTCAATGTTGTGACTGTACCTTGCCAATGATAGACTGCTGACGTACGTTGTCTTTCTTAAGCTCCGCTATCTGGTTCCTCAGCTCCTGTTTTTCATGTTCGTGGTTCTTCTTGACCGCTAAAATTTCTTTTTCAAGAATTCTGTTATTGGGGGGGAGAAAATGATCAGACTTATAAATTACAACATAGTTTAGACTTCCTTAAAGCAATAACCAGAGTTTGAGCCCTGAGAATTACTCTTCTTTCACCAAAAGGAAATTTTGCCATTCGTTTCCCCTTGTTAGTTATGATTAAAAGACTTCCTGGATTTTTCGCATCGTAAATCGCCCTATTTGCGAAGAAATTATGTCATAAATGTATGAATGTTGCATTTTGCCACCAACCTTTTCGCACATCAGGACCTACAGTGTAGATATCTCCTATGGAGGGGTATATACATTATTCGTCTTTGTGAAAAACATTGGTTACTTTTGTTGCAAATTATGAATCTTTTATGCATTAATTGTCACACTATATATACGTATGATTCCAAATCCCTGCAATAGACTGTATCTCAGATACTAAACTGTCCCACAAAATGTGTGTTAAAAAATTTTGTTTTACAAGCAATATCCCAATATGATGAAAAATCTCTGCAATTGACATTTCAGATACCAAACTGTCCCCAAAAATGTGTGTTAAAAAAATTTTGTTTTTCAAGTAATATCCCAATACGATTCCAAATCCCTGCAATAGTCATCTCAGATACCAAACTTTCCCAAAAAAATTTACAAGGAATATCACACTAAAAAAAATCACCAGAAAAAAACACAAATTTTTTCCTAAAATGGCTATATGTAATTAGGTAATACATTTGTCTCATATAATATCTCTTCAGAATTGTTTTTTTAGTGGGTTGATATTTTTGTATCATGAAAAATGGGGGTACGTCCCTTTTGGCATTTTTTTACACATATAATGATCGACATGCAAATTGGTGCTCTCAATGACTTTATGTTTAAATGAAATTTAACCACATAAATTATTGTATTTTCCTTTTCAACACTTTTATTTGGGACACTGATTATAAAATCTGTGGGGGCAAGCGGGGAAGGAGGGGGCAAGAATAACATTTGGCGGAGCAAATGTCACATGGGGGACGAATGATTAACACATCACTCTATTAAGAGAAAGTCATCTTTTGTCGATCAAAACTCTAGCTAATTTGACTAATTTGGCAGGTTTTTTTTAAGTGCCAAATGCCATTTTATCTGGAGACGTAGTCACAATTATATTATGGTCAACGCTCTGTATTAAACAAAAAAACATTATAAAATTAATTGGTGAAATTTTTATACATAAACAAAAAGTTAAACATAATTTATAAACATATTTATAAAAGCTTGACAAAATGTTTAGCATGCTTTTTACTACTAGGATGCAAATGGAGTACACATTCAAATGAGTTTAAATATAACTTGAGTTATTAATATGAAGCTTTAATAAGCTTTATGTCAGTGATGATAACTTGAGTTATTAATATGAAGCTTTAATGAGCTTTATGTCAGTGATGCATGGCGCCGGACTATAGAGGCTGTTGAATACAACAGAGATATGAGGGGGGTGTTACCAGATTTAACAGCTCTCTATTGGTTGATAGCAGAATCACAAGCATTATACAAATTTGTGACATAATATGTAGTATTCTCCAGCCACTATATGACACTCCCGAAAATATGTGACTCGTTCGTTTTTGTGCTTCAGCGTTTAGTCAAGGATTATCAATGTTTATTAGAAGATAGTCAAGGATTATCAATGTTTATTAGAAGACAGCCACAGTTGTGGGTAACGAATGGTGGTTATGTTAGGAATACATTGGATGCATGTATACAGAAATAAGCATTATGAATATTTGTGATAACGTGCCAGGTTAGTCTTACCATCAGATATATAGATGCACCTTATAAATATGCATAATGATGATGCTATATAGTCATACACAAACTCATTAAAGTTAGTAGCATTGTAAATTATTAATTATTATTAATAATCAAGATGTAATCATTAATATACCATTGGTCTGTTTAGTCACATACTAAATTCAGCACCAGAGGTACAGTGTACATTATAAAAATTCATGGTAATGATTGTTAACATTAAAATCCCACCAGGTTATACATATACCCAAAGTCAGTGATAAGCATCATAGATGTTCATAATGAATATTCATTATGACCACACTATCATTAACACCAACCAGATTATCCACAGTCCAAAGTCAGCTATGACAACCATAAAAATGTTATTTATGAAAATTCATTATAAGAATGCAATCATTGACATCCCAACCAACCAGACTAAAGCCACACACAGTTATTAGTATGCTAGATGGTCATTATGAATATTCATTATGATGATGCTATTATTAAACAACCAACTAGGTTAGCCACACAAAGTTATTAACATGATAGATGGTCATTATGAATAGGCATTAGGATGATGCTTTTATTTAAACAACCAACCAGGTTAGCCCACACACCAAAGCCAGTAATTAACATGCTAGATTACCCAACCATGTGAGCCACATTCCTACCAAAGTCTGTTATTAACATCATAGATGGTCTTTAAATGAATATTCATGATGGCAATACCATCATTGACACTGAACAGAGCAAGCCACACACCAAAATTCAGTAATGAGCAGTTGGTCATTATGAATATACGTATTGATACTGCAATCACTGACATTTAACCAGGTTAGCCACATACCAAAATCAGTTATTAGCATCATAGATGGCCATTTTGAATATTCATAACTATGCTATCATTAATAACAGCCAATAGATTAGCTGCACAATCATCTAATCTGCAGCGAGCAACATCAAAGCTTTTGAATGTAAATTTACACCTGCCATAATCAAAACCAAAAAAATTTAAAAGATAAAAAATTATCTGGAGCCCACCAAAAATGTTTGCAATGTCACTAAAAAACATCAAAAGACCCACCAAATTGAAAGGTTTTTTTTAAGATCAAGCTATTGAAAGTAAGTTATAAATAGATAATGGTTAATATACTATACAGGGTTATTGTGGGTGTTTAATAAGACAAATATACAATAAAGGGATTAAAATAATAGTGGACATACACCTCACCTCAGAACAATACATGCATTGTTTCCATCGATTTGACCAGCATTTTGACAACCATTTTCAACTCTCACACACTTAATAATGTATCAATTTAATAATGCCCCACACCATATATAACATCTGCATGTGTCTGTCCACCAATATCCTATGCCCACTCCCTCCTCCCCCCCCCCTCCCCTTACCGAACTCATTCCAAGTGTATGGTACACGACATTATATGTTATGCAGTGAAACTATTTCCCTTGACAATTAATATTGTACCACCCCTAAGCCCAAATTTGAAGTTCGATCTAACTAGAAATACATGTATAAACCACTAGTATCACCTTAATATCACCCCAACATTATATAAATATTACACCAACACAAGTACAATACAAAGCAATTAATATATGGTTACTGTTTTAGTAGTAAATAAATATACATACATATAAAAATATCTTATTTGCATGACTTTCTAATAACTGACGAGTCTGACATTAAAGGTATTCCAAGGCTTTTCATATGACTGAAGATTGGTGTATCCAAATTAAATCCCTGACTTAGATTGTCTGTTTTCCATGACTTTTCCATGCCTAAATTTGTGTATCCAAATTCAATGGGCTTTTTCCACTGTTACAAGTTTGTACATCCAAATTACATCCATGAACTAGAATTTGGTTATTGGATTTCCATGACTTCTCCATGCAAAATTTAGTGTACCCAAATTCAAAGACTTTTCCCATGATTGAAAGTTTGTATATCCCAATTACATCCACGACTGGAACTTGTTTATCTGATTTCCATGGCAGAAGTTAGGTGTATTCCAAAATCCATGGATTTCATTTGGTGTAGTCAAATTACATCCATGTCTGAAATTTGGTGTATCCAAATTCTGTGGCCTTTTCCCATGACTGAAAGCTGGTATATCCAAATTCCATCCATGTCTTAAATTTGGTATATCCAGAAAGAATTACACTTTGCCCATGTATGCCATTATACCACCCAAAATTGTAGACAAAAATCCTGTTGATTTTTTTAAACAATTTAGCGTTATATTAACTGGTGTCATGGTATATACATGGTATAGTGCATTAGAGAGGTGCTCAAGTTTAAACACCAGCAGAAATTATTATTGCTTTTCGCCAGTTGCAGATTGTCTGAGCTCTGGTTGCAAGAGATTTGAATGTTAATAGCTTTTACGTTATCAGCATATTAAATACAAGATATGACGACTAAGTTAGGTGAAGCAGACAAAATGTAGTAAGTAGTAGTAAAATGGTCAGTGCCTCATTTGATTTGGAGTAAAAAAAAAATAAAAAGGCCAAACTTCAGTCCTTACCCTTTCCTCTCTTTAAGTGACTGTAGTTCTTCACTAACATTGGATTCTGGCACTCTTTAGGATAGGAACAAATATATTGCACTTATATTCTGGTAATAATGGCTATAATTTAGACTCTCCGAGTATCATCGTGGTGGCATATATTAAAGCACAATGTTTTTTTTTTGTGCAATCTGTAATAAAATGTTTTGTGTTCACGTTTTTGTTGTCTAAACTCTCTTCTTCACACATGGTTAATGGCTGAACCGCAATACACGGTTGAATCCCTATATTCTGACACCTCTATGTTCTGACACCTCTATGTTCTGACACCCCTATGTTGGGACACCCCTATGTTCCAGACAGAACATTATGCTTATGGTATATTAGGTTAGGGTAACACAAATTCAATGAGGTCCTCAGGCTGAATGTCATGCAAACATGGGTGTATTTGTGTTTGTGTGTGTAATTATTTGTTGATCAGTGGAGACCATAATGACTCACCAGAGTTTCTATTTTTATCAAGCAAGATTTTTTATCAAGCAAGATCGGAAACCAAACGTTGTTCCTGATTACATATATATAAGATGATAATGTTATGTGGTCACAGGTCCACTGCGAACAAACATTCACACCCTAAGCGCTCATGCCGCATTTACACGACCCCGACAAAATTGTGTGCGACTTGGTATCGATTATTTGATCGCACACAATCTTGTCACATCGAGTAAATGTAATTTGTTCCAAATTAAACACATTAGACTGCGTAAAATATTGTGGTGGTTCAACAGAAGCATTTACGTGCAATGACTGAATGCTTATTTGGTGAACTTTGCCCAACACGGCACGCATGACTAAAAATCGTGAGAAAATTCATTTACACAAAATGATTTAACACGCACGACTGTCACATGCGGCAAGTTGGGTGGAAAAATCGCATCGTGTAAATGCAGCGGCATTACGTTGTCATGCATTATTTTGTGTAAATAAGTCCTTTTTTATATTCATACAATTTGTTTCTGCAACAAAGCTGGAAAAAAATGATTTCTGAGGTGGAATTTTCGCTATGATGAGTGTTGGCCAAATGAGTAGGGTATAGTTGTGACGGAATATGGACTAAATGATCCTCCAAATATCACACAAAATTGAGAGAAGTGGTCATATTTTGTGGCTTAAACACTATTAGATAGTGCCTTTAATCCAAGAAGGCAGTGCAAATATGTCCGCAGGTACTACAGCGCACACACTGCCTGGTTACAGTTAGGAGTTTTATTTCAACATCTACTCTCTGCAGGGGAAGCTATTGAAAACACACAGAAAACTTTTATGATGGGTTAAAATTGACAGATTTGTGTGTTAGGCTGGGTAGCCTAGGTTTGCCGGCCGACAAAAACACATATTTAAGCATTTCTTTTGCTTGTTTCTGGTTAAAGGTTAAACAACTATCGGTACTAGATCTGCTACAATGGTCGGTCAGCTGATCTTGCAGTCATGTAGGTGGCCTTTGACCAATCAAGAATTTCATGAAGAAGTAAAATCATTTTGGGGCTAGAGTCTAAGCCTATGAGGTATACAATTCTGGCCCCCAAAGTGAATTTCACAGACCTCCCATGAAATTTGCGATTGGTCGAAGACAAATGAGTTGACCAGTCTAGCAGATTTCTAGCCTTCTGTGTGCGAGAGTTTTTTGGCCCTTTAATTAGAGCACTCTGGGATATTAAACTTTGTGATTTGGGTTTTGTTTTTCATGCAGATTACGAAAATGAGGTCGGAAAATCTCTTCTTTTCGTAGAATTTGGAACATTTCCAAAACTCCAACTTCCAACTTAAAACATGGAAATTTACACTGGAATGGTGGTGGACGTCTGTACGTACAAAAACTACCAAGCTATGTAGGTAATGGAGAGAATGATACCTCACAAGATGCTTTAGATGCACATGATGCAGAATAATAGTAGTACTGGGGATATCCAAGGTGACACCCCTTTAAATTAGTAGCAATAATTTTTAATAGTCTACTAAAGCCACCAAACTGTATTTTATTGGGAGAGTGTCCTCAATAAATAACTTCTTTTTTCATAACTTCATTTCATGTTAACCAATATGAAGGAAAATAAAACAGAAATATCACAGTGTTGGAATGGTTTAATATTACTTGCCCATTTTAAACGATGGTACATCCACAATTCTATTTTTTTTCAAAGGGAAATACTACTGAGGAAGATGTTTGATATAAATTAAGCAAAGGCTGAACAGATTCATATACTAGTTAAATATGTTAGGCTAACTACTGGTCTGCAACTAAAAATTAGTGTAAAAAGTATAGGGACCGTTGCATGATATATCAATTAAAAAAATTAAAGTAAAAGCATGAAGTTTCAAATATTGTTTTTTAACATCAAATCAGACATTTTATGTGTTTGCTATGCATTTTTATAATATTTTAGCTTCTATATTTGTTTAAATGTTGTGTGGAGTTGGAACAGAACTATTTTGCCTGGTTCTTCTTCTCTATTTAGCACTAAAATAAAACTATTGAAACTAAAGAAGCTTTTATTTTAAGTTGCCTCAGTCTCCTTATACTACAAAGCTGAAAGCAAAAGGCAAAAGCAGCATATTGCAACTTTTCATCAGATTCCTGTCACAAACTTTGTTAGGACAACCATTACAGAGCGGGGCAATATGCATTGTTTGAAGTTTTGAAAAATTCTATTTATTTTTTTTATTTATATAATTTTTGGAATTTTGAAGAAATAAAAAGCAATTTAAAAATAATTGTTTTTGAGAATCTTTTTACAAATCTGATTTGTTTACTTTTTAAATTTGAAAATGAAATGCAGCCTAGTAGGTACGCCGATGAGGACGACAGAAGACCAAACCAAAATCCCGCGGGGCGAAATAACTCAAATTGATGCTAGAATTTAAGAATTTTTAGTGGTTGCTTGCTTGACAGCAGCTTGCCATATATATATATATATATATATATATTTATTGCTGTCACAATTTCACAAAGGATGACACTAATCCAGTAGGCATCGACATGAGCTTGAACATCCTTTGTAAGCTTCTTAAGGCTTCTTAAAGAGTTAGTCAAGATGTTTTCAATTAATCACAATTATTTGCACAGCCTGAAAAGCTTTTTTGTTTGAAGATCATTTTTGGTTTGTTTTATACCAAGATTTGGCATCGAGATGAGCTTTCACAACTTTTTTTTGTTCTCCTTAAGTGGGAATCAAGTGGTTCAATTTATCACAATTATTACACAGGCCGGAAAAGCTTTTTGGTTGCAAGATCCTTTTTGGTTTGTGTTATACCAAGATTAGATGTGACATTCTAATATCGATAAAAAAAAACATTAAAAATATTTATTTTTATATATAGTTCCTATGTCTGAATTGGTGAGAAATTTTGAAACAGTTTGTCCATGATTTGAAGGGTTTTCCACAATTTCCCAGGAAAAGGGCCCTCAAATCCTCCAACAATGATATTTCGTCTCTTTTGTTGATATTAACGATCCCCCCCCCTTAACAAAAAAACAATATGCTACTTTTAAAGGGGTGACGTCTTGGACATCATTATGACCGCTAGCAGCGTCTCTGTACACATATAGATAATGATCAGCCAGTAGCATTTACCTATAATGCAATTTACTCACATCTTATTTACGATCATATCATTATGTGAGCCAGTGAGATCACCGTATTTTTCAACGGTGTCTCGTAAGCTGCTTTGGCTGGCCGAGAGCGCTGAAAATAAACTGATTCATATAGGAGGACAGAAAATAGAGGTTATTATAATTTTATAGCAAACAGTTTTCTTTTGAATCAAGTAAAATAACTTCATATCATCATAAAATAAAGATTATTAAAAAATAATCTGCTTGCACAATTTTGGAGGGAAAAAAAAAAGGATGATAAAGAAAACATCACTGCACATCACTGCAAAGTAAAGATATTGAAATGCAAATTTGCTACCAAAAGGATCTACTACTTCTCCCATCACTTGCTAAAAAGTTGCATCATTCAACATTCCAAAGTACATGAAGATGAGTTTTTGAGCAACGAATATGAGCCAATTGCAAAAACCTGGAAAATTTTGATGATCCCCAAAAATTTTCCCCACAATTTTTTTTTTTTTGCACAAAAGGATTAAATGATTTGGACAATACCGACAAGATTTATACAAAGACGTGATTATTTCGGAGGTATATTGCAGGACTTACTGATTTGTCATTTTGAGAGACTTGTAAGCGACAGTCATGTCGCCGTTGCTGTAATTCGATGCAAGCTCTTCGTCCGATAGGAGCAGATCCTTGTCTGTATTGGTGGATTGGTCGGCGGTGTCATTATCCTGTAACAATGTCGATAAAAAAAATTGGTGAGTCCACAAAGGTGGCGCACCACTATTAGAAGACCTGATTTCCTTTTTCCCAAAGTGTGCCCCCTCTGGCAAATAGTTTCTAAAATGTTGTGGCTGCTATTTCGATTTCTCAATTCTAGTGACTTTGATTTTGATTGCATCTGAAAGAGCATAAGTGAAAGTACAAACTTTGTAGATTTGTGGT
>JAODFY010156295.1:0-17737 GCA_027580055.1 Paracaudina chilensis | reverse complement strand
AAAAATACTTGTTTATATTCATGAATAGATGTGGCTGGATACCTCAACGAAAAGATGAAATACCTTATATTGTTATATTACTTCTTATTATTCGATTGTTTTTCTCGCCCCCCCCCGAAATTTTCTAAACAAACAAACTGAAATGATAGCACCATTTTGCGTCTAAGACTCTTTTAGATTACAAAAATGTCACCCATCCCCTTAGACTCTTTCCCCGTGGTTTGCCACCTTCATTTAACTCTCTGCCCCCTTCTGCCCACCAGATTGAAATGTCTAGTTACGCCACTTTTTAATAATGTCTGTGATACCATTCCATGTTTTTATTGAACGATTTTTAAGCCTAAACATTCCTATTTCGGTATAGGTATGTAAATATTGTGCGTTGTTCGCATGTCTAGAATTATGATGATGTATGTCAATATTGCTCGTTAAGTAATTATGGAATGGATTCGGTAGGAGTCCGTTCCATGCCTTATAGGCAAACGTGGTGAGATTTACAGGTATGTCGTTTACCTTCAGTAAATTAAGATTCTTAAAGAGAGGGCTGGTGTGACCACGAGATGCAGAATGGGTAATGTAGCGTATGGCTTTCTTTTGTATAATAAACCTAAAAAATAAGCCTAAAAATTCAGTCGTTTAAACTTGTTCAAGAATTTGTCCTCCCATAGCAATAGCCTTACCCACTTAAAGGTTCGGGAATTATTGAAAGCAATATATTTAGTCTTACAACATTAAGAGATAACTTATTGGCAGCAAACCAGTCATTACATTTATTGAGTTCGGAGGATACTTGGGTATAGAGTGAATTAGTATTTGCTTATTATAAGCAAGTTAGGTAATATTTGCAATTTTCGGGACGTGACAAATGTCGTTTACGTATATTATAAAAAGGAGAGGGCCTAGGATTGAACCTTGTGGTACGCCACAATGAGTTTCCGCAAGTTGAGAGTGGGTGCCTTTATAGGTAGTAAATTGGTAACGTTTGGAAATATAACTAACGATCCAGCTTAGCGTCATACCTCTGATTCCATAACGACGTAATTAACTAAGTAAGATGTCGAGAAATACACCCAAGCAGGTGTTATTTTTTATCAAGATTGTTGTACAGTGTGTCAATGGCGTCAGCCAGTGCAAGCTCGGTAGTATGACCTGGGCGAAACCATATTGTTCGTTGTATAAAATGTTACATTTGTTGAGAAAATTAAGAATACGATTAAACGTCTCTCGATGATTTTTGAAAAACATGGAAGCAATGAAATTAGTATGTAGTTCACGTACGAATCGTCGTCGCCCTGTTAACACATTGGAATAATAATTTCGATTTTCAATGAATCTGGGAATATTCCAGTAATAAATGATAAGTGGCAAATATGGCTTAGAGGCTTAGTAATGAATGGAATAATGTTTTGATAGTACCCGGCTTAAAATCATCATATCCTGCTGCTTTGTTTGGTAGACGCCGCTCTAATGACTATACGGCCTCTTGTTAGTAATCTCATTTGCTAAGCTGAGCCAGCTGATCTGTGCCTTCTGATTGGTCCTGAAGGAGACTTTATACACGCGCGCCAAAATTTATGACCCTAAAAATAGTAATGGTCAATGAAGTAATGGATACTTTTGTTGCGAAATGACCTTTATTTTTAATGTTGACCAACGATTCGTGTATTGTATTCCAAAGAATAATAGCACGATAACGTAATGTAGCACGATTAAGTTGATGTTGATGGTTGTTGGCGAGTATTGTACTACTAAATTAACCGGTCTAAAGAAGTTGGAAAGTGGTTATTCATTTGCTTAAATGTAAAAGAGACTGGAATAATTTTGCGGTGTTTTCATGAAGTTCGGATGGAATCATGTGTATTATCTAATGGCTCTTTTTTAAATTAAAGAAATTGATAATGTTTGATAATTTTGACTACATTATGGAATTTGTTCCGCAATGTTTGGACAAATGTTAGTTAAAAATCGTTAAAGTGATTTGAAATGGTTAGGTGCACACACAATTTACCATCGGCACCATTAAGTGTATTAGGGTATTTGAAATCTTTATTACCGCTATGAAGAACACTACATATATTCTCCATGCTTGTTTTATGTCATGTTTCTAGGAATTCTAGAATGGGCAATTACCCTTCCTCCCTTTTTATGGGCTGAACCAAAGTAATTCCATCCTCATTATACGTATATGCCACCAAACTATATGGATCATTTATTTTACTAGCTACACATAGGGAAACAATTGAGCCATCTTTCAACAGTGAAAGATCTGTTGCTCTGAGTGTAGAAAATGTGGGAGTAAGTAACAATGCTCCAATGCCTACTACAGATACTCCAAGCCCAATTATACGGGAAAGTATCTTTGCTTTAGTGCTTTGTTCCACAATATTCCTAATGTATGACTCTAAACTAACAGTTTCATATAAAGCACGCATAATGCAATGTGACACACAAATTCATGAATTCAAATAATTCACATGGCGCTAGGCATTCCCTTATTGCCATTTTGACCTTTATTTTGTTGAATGTGGATAATGGCTTTAGATAGTCCTTCATCATTACTTTAGCATTCTCGTTTACCCAATTTCTAACCTTCACACGAGATGTCTGAAACTGTCTAAGGCGCACACCAGTACAAGGGTTGCGAGGGTTATTTATCCAGACGTATTCAGAGTCTCTGTTCTCCACACCAAACTTAAACTTAATATTTTGTTCATCAAGGCATGCTCGAATAAACATTCTTATTTCCAAAGAAGTTATTGACTCATGATACTTGTTTTGTGCAGCATTTTTTTCTATCATCTCTATATGTGTTTCCTCGAAGCACAAAGCAGTGGTTTTCTGAAGTACCTTCTCAATTGTACGATATATTTCATTATCGATCATTTTAAAGCTTTCTACGCGTGCCTTATTATCTGCTAGTAATTTCCGTGCGGACGTAAAGTTTTCATCATTGTATAGATTACCGTTGTTTTCCTTTACCATGGTACATATGGAACACAATATTCGTTCACGCTGTTCTGAGAGTAGAAGTTGTCGTTGCTGTTTGGTTATGTTTTTACAAAAGATGGGTCTGTTCTCCACCATAACAGCTCTGCCATGTACGGAGTTGTGTATTTCAGATAATTCTACATTCTTGTTCAGTTGTTCCTCCAGCGTACTATTGCCCATGAATTGTCCTCCATGCGTAAAAATTATTATGCAATGATCGTAGAGTTCGTTTCCAAATCCTTTCTGTTGGAAAAAAAGGTACATGGACATTTAAAAACAATGCGGTATTTTCGACATAAAATTCCCGTTTTCACGCATCTATAATTTCTATGTCGATATAAGTCATCGTTATCTATTCCCTTACAGGCAACGGGCTTGTAAAGTTTAATGCAAAAGTATGATTTTTTCTTCTTAAATATCATGTTACGTATGAGTCCGTTACATAAATCCTGATAATTTTCTTGCGATTTTATTCCAAAATAATAAAAATACCCAAATTTATTCACGTAGCAAAAGCAAGACCTTTTCTATGATGTAACTTTAAGAATAAAGGCTGTGGTCCAATAAGGAATTTAATAGTTTATTTATCTGCATACGTGATATCAGTGTCGGAAATGTCTTCTCAAAGGTGTGTGTGTGTGTGGGGGGGGGGGGGATTTTGAATCATATTTTTTGTGATTTATTTTGCGAACCACCTATGCGGCGAAGTGGTGTAAAGGGGCTGTGAGGGTCCCCTGGTATTTTTTAAATATCAAGCTATATGGACATGTATCAGGAAGTAGCAAGTTTCAAAAAAGTACGTGCACAAACAACTTCGGAGAAGCATTCCAAAATAACAAGATATATAACTGCGCGGAAGTGTGCGCATAGCGCAAGAAATGATTACACATGTGTCACCAAGCTGAACATTTCTGGTGATGCCGCCGTATACATATAAACTTGATCGCCGAAATGTTAGATTAGAAACCTACTTTCTTTTCAAGCTGTCTTGCAATGTCGTTGCCTATATGTACAATTCAGCGCACATTTTAGCCTCCTGCTAGACAATCTGGAAATTTCTGGAAATTGCCCCAAAGAATTCTGATCCGTATTTTACCCACAAGTTGTATTTACCAGCAAATGTCTTGCTCCTTGTGCCCCCTACTTGCCCAACGCGTCAGTGTGCGTTAGTGATGTCATATAGGTCGCATTTAGGCCTAACTCCCTACACTCATGGTAGACCAACAGTTCTTAATTATTGCCGGACATTTCCCAAGGACTCAATAAACATTTTTCAAATTACCAAAGAAACTGCGAAATTCTAAAATAAATAGTAAACAACATACCGTTATTAACTCGAACGTTGCAATTTCCTCAGGTGAAAATCTTTCATCCAGAGAATATACGAACAAAAATGCATGAATTCCTTCTGGAAAGTTCATGAATACTTCACTAATGTCAGACAAAATTTCAGAGTTATCGCGTTTTTTTCTATTGTCAAACACCCCGGGCGTATCACAAATATTGAACTTGAAATCTTCATGTTCAGTGTGATCCCATACATTTGTGTGTGGAGTTATATGAGTTCAAAGTTAATTTTTAGACATTTAATGCAATAACTCTCAGTGACACGATTTCTAGTCAAGACTTGGGTTGACTCGGCATAGGTTTCAACTCCCAATGCAACCTCCCGACTGCTATGCGGATACTCTAACCACAAAGCCAAGCAGTCGCCATCGGTCACATATATATTTATACAACCTCTCGTAAACAATCCTGACAAGCTTATATATTAATTATATATGGGCCAGGAATCAAAATAATAGCATAACGATAGCATTTGTCACAGTTAAGGCTTTTCGGCGAAGACAAAAATAATAACATGTTTTTCATCCTCTTTTTTTTTTAAGAGAGTTTTTAAAACATAGTGGCCGTCATTTTGCATCATGCCCATACTATGCAGTTTAGATTTTTTGGAGACATACAGATGTGGGATATCATAGTAGGCAGGTAAAACAGTTATTCTTTGATCAGATGGACGATGTTTTTAAATTTAAAAATATATAAACATCCTTAAAAAGAAAGAAGAAAAACGAATAAGGAGGTGGTCTCGAAAAGGAAGCGGGTGTGGGCGCTAAACAATAATATATATTTGTTATTTTGTCTAATATCCTTCTGGTTCGCTTATTAATTCTTATTACGGCAGCACTTGGACATATCCATTGCGTCGAATATGGGTAGAACGTACATGGGTATAATTTGCCTTTCATAATATAACATAGAACGTTAAAGTTTACTTTGTGCTACCCTGCTACCCTGTGATTGATCTTTGTGTGGTAAATACTGTGTGCGTCGTTTGAAAACGACGAGATTATTTGCACACAAACGAGAAAAGAAGCTCCACGTATATTCAAATAGTAGTATGTTGTTTTCACGAATTTTTCCAAATAAAGGAAACTTAGATATAGGAATATCACCAAAAATATCAGTCGTAAATATTTCGTCCCTCCTAGCTAGGGACCTCTTCAGTACAAAAAAAAGTATTTTGCCATTCGGATTTTCAGATATTTCCAAAAAAGCATTAACAAATCTGACGCACACACACATATATTGGTTTTACATATAGTGCGAGGACTCCATCAAAGTTTATTTTGTTCTAATCCTAACCTTGACACTGCCTTAACCATTCTACGAACTTCCAAGGAACAATTGTTCCTATTGAATTCTTCTTCCGAGAACCTGAAGTTCATTTGTTCAAGGCCTCGGACCTGCTGCAAAACACGTCCAAACAGACATACAGAAAATGTGAACACTCTGACAGTGTCTTGGGTGTGCCCCTTACAGGTCACCCTGGTACCCATAAACACTTTACCCCTTTATGGTCGCTACTTACCCACACCGACCATTTTCATGGCAACCGTCGCTGTGGTGATAGACATAGTGTTTATATAGGTCTAATGACAAATCAATTACAATATCTCACCTGCCCCTTCGGGGTGATGATATGACATCGAGAAAACCACGACAGTCCGAGGAACCATCTTATCCAGCGGCAGTTGTAGTGAGTTTCTGTTGTATCAAATTGATACACAAATACAGAAGGCCCAGCCCGGCCATCTATAAAATTATCTCGTGTATACCGTCTTCTCAAGACTTTTATAAGACACTCCCGGTAACATATACCCTGGCTATAGCCTACGCGACAGAAAAATACACGCAATGGCTCTCGGTGAAGTGTCCCCTAATTTTCTTAATTATTTTAGGTACCCGTTAGTTGCTTGTTTGCTATTTGGTGTATGCCCCGTTTCTTTCATTAACCAAATTACCCTTTATTATGATGTAAATATCCTAACCGCTGTTATTTTAAATAGAAACAATTTTTCTACCTTATTGGATCGTAACGAACTCTTTTTGGAGTCGATTATCCTATTTATATCCGACTCATGTAATCTGCGCCGATGTTATTACTGCCTTTAATTACTTCAATCCGATACCCGTATGGCTGAAGGATCAATGCCCACCGTAATACGCGCCCATTTGCTATGTTGTTTTTCTTCATACACGCCAGAGGCTAATGATCAGTCTGAATTACGAATGTTTTGCCATATAAGTATACCTCAAATTTTTGTACCGCCCAGAAAATGGCCAAACACTCTTTTTCTGTTACAGAGTAACCCTTTACTACTCTGGTCAGTTTTTTACTTGCATAGGCTACGAGAAAGAGGTCGCCTGCCTCTTCCTGAATCAATACTGATCCTATCCTAGACTCTGAAGCATCGCTACATCAAATTAAATCTTTCCTTAGATTGGGTAAATGTAATATCGGAGAGTTAGTCAATTTTGCTGTAAGCGTCTGGAATGCCATTTCATGGCTTGCTTCCCAAATGATTTTGTTAGGAGTGCCCTTTTTCGTGCAATCGGTAAGAGGGCATTTATGGCTGCAAAATCTGGTATAAAGTTTCTGTAATAACCCGCCAGTCCTAAAAGAGACCTTAATTGTTTTTTTTAGTGATGGGTATGCTTGCTTGTTTGATAGCTTCAATTTTTCCCGGGATGGGTCTTACCCTTCCTTTCCCAACCACATGTCCCAAAAACTCAACTTCTTCATATCCCACATAACATTTGACGGACGGGCCGTGAGATTCGCTTTTCGCAAGCGATTGAATACCTTAGTAAACTTGGTTAGGTGTGTCTCCCAAGTAGGTGTATGTATCAAGATGCCATCGATGTAGTTATGTACTCACTTCATACCATTCACTAATCCAAATGGCATCGTCTCAAATTGGTACAGACCACCGTGTGTGATAAAGCACGTATACTTTTAGAACTTTCGTCCATGGGTATCTGCCAGTATCCCTTACTCAAGTCAATTTTGGTAAAATGGTGGTCATCTGACGAGCGAGAAAAGATTTCTCCTTGGATAGGGATGGGTTTTGCGTCTATTACGGTAATTTGGTTTAATTTTCTCATATCCACACAATTTCGCAATGTACCATCCGGCTTTCTTAACGCAACTAAAGGCAATGCATAGTCGGTATTTGTTCGCGTTACTTTACCCATCTCGACCATAGCTTGTATATCCTTTTCCACCTTTTCTCTCATCGCATGTGGGATTGGACAAGCTTTGCATCTTAAATGGGGCTCGTCGTTTACCTAAATTTGTTCGACCCGGGATATCGGTTATTACGTCCAATCAATCATTTAACTTGTTGACGCTGATTAAGATCTAATTCGCCACTAATATGCACGTCATCTTTAGTTTCTTTTCGATGGACGTTTGGCAAATGTATTACTTCGTCTTCGCGAATTCTTGGCTGCTCTTCACAAGTTTCTATTAGAGCAAGCGTCGGAACGGTATCGAATGTGTTATCTTTGTCTACGATATCTACACTTACCTCACTCATACGGAAGTATTTCTTTAACAAATTTGCATGGAAGGTTTGTTTTTGCTTCCCCAAGTTAATCCGGTAATTCATATGGTTTAGTTTCTCCTCAATCTTAAATGGTCCTATTCCATTGCATCAACAGTTTGTTGGTGTCTGTAGGTAACATTAGCAGTACTTCGTCTGTTACCTGAAACTCTCTATTCTTGGCTTTCTTATTGTAGTTCTTCGTGTTTCTTACTTTAGCTTTTCTTAGTTCTAGTCTCGCAAGCTCACATGTGCGCTCAAGTTTTGCTTGCAAATCAGTCACATCTTGATATGTTGTCTTAGTTTCCGAATTATCATACTTTCCTGTCCACAACTCTTTTAATATGTTCATAGGACCTCTTACGGTACGACATAGTAACAACTCGAAATGTGAAAATCCGGTACTGGGTTGGGTCGTTTCTCTGTACGCAAAAAGCAAAGGATCAATGTATCTATCCCAATCACGGGACATTCGTCGCACATTTTCTTAAGCATCTGCTTTAGAGTGCCGTTGTAGTGTTCGACTAACCCATTGCACATTGCATGATAAGGTGTGGTTATCAGTGGTCTTATCGCTAACAGTCTGTTGATTTCCTTCATTATGTTTGACACGAATTGGCTTCCTCTATCGGTGATAACTTCGCGAGGAATACTGTACCTAACCGGCTATATATCGCAAGCTTCGCGTCTGCCACGACCTGTGTTTCTGTACTCTTTAGGGGGACTGCTTCTGGGTACCTAGTTGCATAGTCTACCAAGACCAGTATGTAACGGTGGCCTCTATCCGTGGCCGGTTTGATGGGACCTACAATATCTATAGCAACCCGCTCAAACGGGGTGTTGATAAGAGGCATGTCTCCTAGAGGGACTTTACTGATTCTGCCTTTTGCAACCGTCCTCTGGCAGATGTCACAAAATTGACAATACCGCCTAATGTCTGCGTTAATACCCGGCGAAAAAAATTGGTAAGTATTTTATCGGTTGTCGTTTTGATGCCTTGGTGGCCTCCTAAAAGCAATTCATGGGCTAGCTGTAGGACTCGTTTACTTAGTTTATGAGTGACAACTACTTGACGAAATTGATTACCAAATTCGATGTTTGGATCATGAAATTCCCTGTAAATTATACCCTCTTCTCTCACATGACATACTCACATGACATTTTGCCATCTGTCCCTATTTTAGATTCCATGGTCTCTGCTAGGTTTCTGATTTTGTTAAAAGTCTTGTCTTCTTGTTGCTCTTTGATTAACATCTCGGGAAATGAATCATTTGATTGAACCAATGAATCATTTAATTGAACAAATGAATCATTTCATTGAATAAATGAATCATTTCATTGAAGAAATGAATCATTTGATTGAACAAATGAATCATTTGATTGAACAAATTGATCGGCATACTAAAAAATGTATGTTTTTTTTTATTATGGTCAAGATTCACCTATTTTTTTGCCACGTTTGAGCTCAATCGTTCATACGGTTTTGTAGCTAATCTCAAAAAATATTTGTTGTCCCAAAAATTTACCAAAAAGATAGATTTCCCCCCAAATTTTTCCACATTTGTATTACCTTAATGAATTTGTTCACATGTGATGCTAGCTTTATGTCATGGCTTTCTGATATACCGAAAATGAAGTTAATCGGCCATAAGATGTTTGTTTTATGTCCAAATAACTGTATTTTCACCAAAAAATAAATTTGGTAAAAAATACTTATTTTTCTCCAAAAATCATCATATTGATCTAGAATTTGTACATATGTAAGCTTTTGTCAAATTTTACCTCTCTACAAAATTTGAAAGCAATCCGCCATTCTGTTTTTTAGATAATCCGAAAAACCATAAAAAATCTGACGCGCACACACACACAAAGTGTGCACATACGGACAGTGTTTTGGGTGTACCCCCTTACTGGATCCCCTGGTTCCCATATACACTTCACCATAGGGTGCCCCTTGCTGGTCACTACTCTCACACACCGATCATTTCCATGGCAACCGTTGTTTTTGTGACAGGCAATAGTGTTTTTAGTAAATCAATGGCAAATCAATTACAATATATCATCAGCACCTTCGGAGCGATGAGATAATTAATGTGATATATATGTGATATACTGGTTACTACTGGTTAAGTGCGCGTTTAATTAGGGGTTTAATCTCCATACACGTGTTTTGTCAAGAACACATTTCAAATGTACATGCACTCTTTGCAATAAAGTTAATACCGTCCACTCCTGAAACTTATGTCAAACGCTTCACGGTTATGTCAAAGTTTGGTTTATCGTGAAATATAAGGGGAATTGTTGTTTTGCTGGTAATTCTAATCTGAACTGCCAGCTAGGCACATTATAATTTGCTATACATTTTAAGAATAATTGCATCGCAAACGAATAATTGCATCGCAAAAAGTGTCGCATTTGCGATGCGATACCGGGTAAATCGAACGTGACCGGACGATTCCCCCCGGACATTTCCTACCCGGACATCTCCCCAATAATCCAATAATTGAGTTTTATTGGGGGCGAGGCTAGGGTCCTTGGTTAGGGTGGGTGGGAAGAAGGGGTTATGTCCGGGGGATTGTTCCGGCAGAGAATTGTTCCGGTGGGAGATGTCCTAGAACCAAATCGAACCCTGAAATCACGGGAGGCTTGAGGGAGTCCTCCTTTTTTCCTAGACCCTACTATTTGATCCAACAAAATACAAAAAGAGGGGAAATTATAAAGGAAGATATATAGGAAACTCAACCTAGCTATTTGCCCCCCTCCTCTCCTTGGAGATTTATGCATGCCTTTAGCCAGATCTGGTTACATTCCAAAGTAAATCTAATCATAACCCAGACAATTCGTCGGTGTGATCTCTCCATATTTTTGTCACTTGTGCCGTATTTGCTTCTCCTGGTGGCCGCTCACTCCCAGGACGCCACCCCACCCCCGGATAACTCATGGATCAGCCCTGACCCTGAGTAAAGCAACTGTTGTATTATATAAGCCAGTGGGATTGAGTCTAATTGAACGCAAATGTTCTGTGAATCTATCTGCTAGTATACGTTAGTTTAACCGCTGTATAGCTTAGAACATCGTTTATAGGCCGTGGGCCGAAGTCCAAAAAGTGCTTTAAAAATTGAATTTCGTTCCCAAAAACCTACACTAAATAAAAACATTGCATTTCCATAGCAAAGAATTTAAATTTTCATAAAATCAACCTTCCCATGTTGAAATGTGTGCTCATTAAGGATTTGTGAAACAAAATGGTTGCTATACCTACGTGTACTAAACATAAAAGTTTGTAATTGTAAGAAATGCATCATTATATTGAAAAAGCATGTTTATATACTGGTTAGGATGCATCAGTTAAACACTCTTTTTAAGGTTAAATTGTGCGTAGAATTAAAGATGATTAAAAGTAGACGTCTAAAGAGGGCGCTTTTGCACTAAATGCGAAGTCTGCAATAAATTTGTGATTTTATTGTAGAATATAGGCTCCTATATATTTTTCGGCTCACTATCATTATTTGTTGGGCATGTTGAGGTGCAAAAGAAGGATTGGATGGGTGTGGCGTCAAAATATTCATCAATAATAAACCATTTCTACAATACCCCTACAATGTTGCTTCCAGATGAGACTCACACAAAATTATCATTTTTTACAGAGGCGGTGCTACCATGGGAAAACTGTTTGTTTTGCAATTATCAACGAGAGCACCATTTTGCATATAATTTTTTTATTCCTTGGGGTCTCAAATGTTGACTGATATTTTCATACTTTTGGTTTGTAAACACATTAAGCTAACCATGCTTTATTCAGATCAAGTTCATGTTGGTCAATGTAAGTTCTGCATGGTGAGTCAATTGTCCCAATTGATTCTGATAGGGTGAGGGGTGCTTGTAGCCACAATAAATTGATTGTCGTGGTGTATGTTCCCCATAGCGAGTATGTGTATATGTTTCTCATAACGTTTCACATATGTTTCACATGTTTGTATTTTGAAGATCACATCAGGATTGGAAACTTCCACCTCACTCAAAAAGAAGAAGGGGGCCTATAATAATATTTTTGCAATCTTGGATAGTATCGGGAGATCTCTGACAGTTACATACACGACATTCTATTTGAAAAGTATGCATTGTATTATACCATTTAGTTCAGTTAAGGCATTAAAGCATGGCTGTATTGTAAAAGTAGACCCGATGATATTTTGAGTGCTGTGTCAAGTGCTGTTTTCAAATGGAATATGGGGGACGCTGACATTATTAATTACACCGGTAAGCTGCCCAGACTCTTTGTTTACCTCCTATAACACCCGACGTGAACATAATTTAACGTCAGGCCTATGCCTACAGTAGGCTAACGTTAGCGCGGGCCATATGCTAGGGGCACTCGTATAAACACTATTGCCTGTTACCATAGCAACGGTTGTCATGGAAATGGTAGGTGTGGGTTAGTAACGACCATCAAGGGGTATCCTATGGTGAAGTGTCTATGGGTACCAGGGGGTCCCGTAAGGGGGTACACCCAAAACACTGTCCGTGTGTGCACACTTTGTGTGTGTGTGTGTGTGCGTCACATTTTTGATGAGATCAGCAACTCCGTGGATTCCTTTTATTTTTATTTAAAATATATTTATACAAGGTAACACCATCAGCAGAAGCTGTTATAAACAGTGGCCCTGTTAAAAAATGTCAAAATACATCAAATACAATAAAATTGGTAAAATACCAAGAATAAGAATTAAAAGGAAATATAAACTTTAAGATGTAATATTAAAACATTTTTAAGTATCCGTAAGAGTATTTCATTCCTTAATATAATCAGGTAAACTATTTTAAATAGTTGGACCCATGGATTATTGCAAAGGCATTCCTAAAACATTCTAACCTGGCGTAAGGCACATAAACACCATTGACATGGAAAGAACGTGTATATCTCTGTCTATGAATATCAATCTGTATAGTGACGTCATTAGAAATATAGTCTGGAGCTATGCATTTGAATGGCTTTAAACAATAATATATACATATAAGAACCCCTTCTTTGTGTTACATTCATCCAACGAAGTACTTTTTATCAGATCAATGCCTCTAAAATTAAATTAATACAAACATTATTTCCAGTAATTATCCTTACTATACTGTTCTAGAGTCTTTGTATGTGGTCTATATTTTTTGACTAGTGTATAGCCCATATAGTTAGAGCATGGTAGTCAATGGTAGGCTGGATGATCGTGTAATGAATATAGGGAAAGAGTCTATTCAGAGAGTATCTTACTATCTTTATACAAGTATTAGTTAACATAATTGATTTGATAGCTTTAGAGAAGTAGCTACAATAGTATAGTTTGGTAGTTTTAGCGCCATATTTGTGATACTAGGTTACCGTAGGTACTACATAACGTAGGGATGGTGCGTAATTACCGTATACAGGCGTTGTTTAACTTCCCGTGCTAATACCCACAATCCTTTGCGATCATAAGTCTGTAACAAACAGAAATATAACTCTGAAATTGCTTATTACTCTGTATCGGCAAGCACGTCCATATGATACTCCCAATCCAACAATGTGACGTCACTAGACAAAACTACAGCTAGCAGCAAAATGACAACACCCCATATTTAAAGGCACTGTGTGAGTTTGTAGAACCTCTTCTCTTAATGTGATATTTTAATATTCCAAACCATCACATCATTCATTAGCGATAAATTTACGCTTAGAATCGTGTTTTACAGGTTTATTTCACCGGAAGATCGTACGGACACACATCGATATCATTATCACTAAAATAACAACAGTTTGAAATAATACGCTATACGGAGATGTATGTCATTTCACATACATGATATAGCAATTATGGCTAGATGAATTCGACGGTGATTTCTGGAGATTTTTTAGCCCTAAATAAACTGGATATTATATTGATGGTACCATGAATTGGTCACGTTATCATGCTCCATGACTTGACTGTACACCTTACAATATGTATGTACTGGCGTCACTTAATGTACTGACTGACTCAATGTACAAATAATATATTGATAGCACTACGAATCGGTCACTTTAACATGATCGATAACGATACATGAATAAAGCACATTCACTGAAAAAACACAGGAAAACGTGAATCAAACGTACGTTAGGCTAAGTAGTAAGAATCACACTCAATGGTAAAACGTCTCATTACAATAGCACTTTTGTTGAGATATTGATTTTTGGAATAAATTTATGTAATATTTTAATCAAGCATCCGGCAACATTTATGATCGTTTCACTTGGATTTGAAAACTCTTTATTTATTCTTTATAATTTTCACCCGTTTAATCATATTAATTTGAAATAGTATGAAAAAGTATGGAAGTTTGTAATATATATATTTGTTAAAATGTATAGTAGAATGCTACTCGAAGATTATATTTCTATAGATAAAATATTTCAAGGAAGTATCATCTGTATCAGACTAATCGAATTATGAAGAAAGACAAAACCTTACAGATGTTCATCTGTGACGTCATACACGTTGTCAGATTCTTTAAGGTTGGGTTGCAAGTAACGAATTTACATGAGTTTCCGGTGACACCAAGACTCACAGATTCCAAATGTAATGAACATGTTAAGAAACTTTCTCATTGAGGTGTTTATAGCTGCATTTGAAGTTACTACAACAGGGATGTAGTATTGAGTGTTTGGTGTTCAGCACTGATAATACGGGGTTGGGTTCTGACAATACGCCTTGCCAGCGCGTCAGAATCAGTACGGCTGAAATCCCTCAGGCAAGAGGTTGCTTGTGGAGGGCTGCATCCAGCATTGGATGCACGGTGCCTGACACACACACACACACACACACACACACAACAGAGATGTGTTCATTCATAGTTTCAAAAGTGTTTAACTAAGCCGATTGAAATCTGATGTTTTGGTAGGTTTTGCTACTTGCAACCCCACCTTTAATTAAAATGAAAATCTAAACTGATTTCAAAAGTCGATATCTCAATAACCACAATTGCTATTACATTGTGATGGGAGTTTCACCGTTGAAGCAATAATCAGGATTTAATCCCTGAGAATTACCCTTATTTCATTAAAAAAAAATACTCTCTGGATCTTCACATCGTAAATCGCCTGATATTTGCCAAGACGTTAAGCTGTGTGAGTGTTGCACTTTGTCTGTTCTGCCGAACTTTTTCGCAGAACTAGACCTACAGTCTAGATATCACCTACTGAGGGGTGTATACATTATTCGTCTTTTTGAAGAATATCGTTAAGTTTTGTAGCAAATTATAAATCTTCCATGCTTGGTCACACTATATATACATTGTCTCGACCATTCGTTTAAGTGCATTTCAGGGAATTGAAAATTGAAAATCTCTAAAAAATTCTATTCCGTTTCAGATTTTTTTATATTTTTTTTAATTCGCAAACTTTGATATCTATACTTTAAACGATATCAATGGAAATTGATGGCGTGGAGAAAATAGCTGTCAACAGCGAAAACATTCAATATACCGGGAGAGTTGAGATTCGTGATTATCACATCCGGGCGTAACGAGAAGAACTCGCGTCTTACACACTCCCGGTAGAAGACGATGACAAGTGGTTTGGAACACGCCCGGAAAATTAACGTAACATTAAAGACATATAGCTGTTGGCGTTGAACATTATTAACGCCAGTTATAATATGTTAGCGTAAATTTTAAGGACTGGCGTGTTTATTAAAATTCTAACGTTACGGCAACATATGCCGCAACGAGCCGTTAAATGTTACGGTATAACGGTACCGGTATGTAGTTTACATATATTTACCGTAAAATTACGGTTACTAAATTAAAGAACATACGTAAACTACATTTTCTAAACATATTATTGTTCCTTAAACACACGTTAAATGTATGCAATCAATTAACTAGTACTACAACTATAAGCCTATTGATGACGAGACCAAGTATTCAGTGTAATCGACTAATCGATATGGAAAACATGAAAGCGGAAGTGACGTTCCTATTTCGGCGGCGTTCGCTCCTATATTGGGTTTGGAGACGATCGGTTCTATTTAATTGACCTATACGGCTTCCCTGCACTGAAATTTACGGTAAAATAACTGACAGCAAAATACGGAAGGACTACTGATTGACAGTTTTATGATTTAAAGAGGTACATACAAAAAATGTATCCGCGGTCTTATCCGCGGTTATATCCATGGATTTATCCGCGGTTTTATCAATGTATTTTCGCGGATTTGTCCGCGGTTATATCCGCGATTTTATCAATGGTTTTATCCATGGTTTTATCTGGCTGTCAAAATTACCTTTTCGACGCGTCAAAAACCTTATGTCAAAGAACTCATTCAAAAGATGTAATCTGAAGTGATAAACATTGTTTTTTATACAAAAGAATGCAAATACTTGACTAATATTTTTATCTATGCTTATAAGTATCACATTTAGTATTTACTCAGTGAGGCTGAATGTGTAGGCCCATTAATATCAAGAGGTATCCAGCCCAAGAGTTATCCAGCCCAAGTGAACTGATGACATCACCAATGTTGCCAGATGCTTAATTAAATACAAATTGAAAGTGATTTCAAACAATCAATATTTGAACAACCAAAAATGATATTGTAATGCTATTGACCTTCAACACTGAGTGTAATATTGTTCCCTTTCGTAATGATCAAAATGGCTGGTTTACACTGGTCTGTTGTTTGATAGTATATCAGATCAGTTCGTATATCCTTGTCAGTACATCATACCGACACGGCATCGCTCAGTGCCATGTATTATTCACGACGACGCTAACAGCCACACATCCGAAAACACAAACTAGACAAAAAAGATGATGAAGAGAAAACAGTGTCATGAGATTAAATTGTCCCGAATTAAAAAACTGCACGGTCCCTCCAGTAAGACACTGCTTATCTGTGAAGTTTCTCGGGTTAAACTCTCGCTAATGGCTATTTTACAACAAATCGTACATGACAAACACGGCTCTTCTCTTAACCGGTGAGGGGCTAATCATTTAACTTCGCGTTCCGCTCATTGAAAACCCAATTTTGTGATAAGATGCAAACCAGACGACGCTATATCTTAACTTTATATAAAGTGGGGCGATTAAAGACGACGTGCACACTTCGCCTTTTTTGTGCCAGCCAATAATTACTAAAAATTTCTCGACTGTGACGGATACAAAATGGGTCCATTTTCAAATCCATCTTCCATTTGTTTAAAAACTGTTTTCAAATTATACGATTTTATTATTATTATTCCATCACAGGCAAATAGTATACGCGCGGTTAATAGTGACCATGAATGGAACTCTGTGTATATCATTAGAGCGATAGGAGGTGAAAAACACAGATAGCGTGGTCATCATCATTATGGGAGGCCAATAAATCAGAAACCTGGTGACTTGAATAATAGACCGTTTCATGAATTAAAGTGCGCATGCTCAGAGGAAATCTTTGTTGCAACAATCGAGCGCCTATACCTTTATCGTTACGTAGTTTACAAAAACTTATATAAAAGGTAAAACACTGGTTAAAACAATTTGAATTTCTGTGATAATACTAAGAACGAGTCTGGAAATACTTTGTCATTTCTGCAAACCCGCCCGAAAAAACGGATTTGGTACGTTTTCCACCATTTTCAGGATATGACAAAGTATTTCCCACTGCGTTCAAGGAATAACATCCTCTATAAACAGTCATAACATCTGAATTCATCAGTGTAGTCTGTGTTTATTTTCATGACGTTCGGAAAGCGTTCACTAACATTATCAGGCGCGTGTCCAAAGGGGGGGGGGGGTCCGGGGGGTCCGGACCCCCCTCTGCTCGCGCCGACCTTATAAGATTTTGCAAAGGGAAGTGCCGTCTCCGGCC
>JAODFY010156184.1:0-11022 GCA_027580055.1 Paracaudina chilensis | reverse complement strand
CCACCACATAACCTTGCCCTCCCCACTACATATCCATACCCCTGCCCCACATTCCACAGCCCTCCCCACCAAACCTGGTCAACCTTGGTGTGTGTATACTCCTCACAATGACCACACTATCCTTTTGATTCTGTTGGAGGTCTCTCCATGGTGATCTCCATAGTGATCTCCATGGTGATCCCTATTGTTTCTTGAAGGAGTCAATAGAAGTCAAACATTGAAGAACATTGTAAACACCATCTGAGGTCAACAGAGGACAAAATGTGGAAAACCGTTTAAATGTATCAAGTTCAAATTTAATTCCTATTCATATATTTAATTCATATTGATATAGCCAATTGATATGGCTGGTTCGTATGGCTATACATTTGTGAAGCAAGGAATCACTAAGCCTTTTGGCTTTCTTGTTATTTTTCCCTCTGTATTCACCTGATATCCATATAGCACCACCACTCTCCTGGTGTATCCTTTGCAGGGTAAACCACATTAAATGATGAACAATCATTCCAAAGTGCCAATAGTTTATTTCTTGCAAGTCATGGATGATACGTAAAGGTATATAATATACAAATATTAAACATTGAAATACAAATAAATATATTCAGTGGCAGTCTCAGAAGTTTCAGGGGGGGGGGAATAAAAAGTTTGGGCAGCTCCTTCAGTCATAGTGTGTAAGTGGCAGGGTGGAATTGAGAATATCATCACAAAATCTCTTGGTTCTCTTGGTATAAATCTATCTAGTGGTTTAAGTGGGCATTTTCTTACCCACCATGCACCCCCTCCTCCTATCCCATAGCACCTGTACTGTCCATCATGAATATCCAGTTAATGGGGCTTCCTTAATATTGAATCATGGAGACAGGTATCTTACTATGTGCAACTTTCTTTATAGTTACATCGATAAACCATAGCTTTAAACTGTAAAGTTTAATGAACCAAAATATGTGATAAAAAAAAAAGCAAACATGATCTCTGCATTTGGAATATAGTCCTAGTTTGTTTGCTCTTGAATGCATCGGAAATGTAACATTGATCGTAAAGGTCTACTCAATTTATAGCCAGGAGTGGCATGTTAGCACCAAATCTGTGCTTTACACGATGATTGGATACACGAATGATTAGTTAGAACCCTGTAAGAGACATTTACAGGCAGTCAAAAATGTATTGAACAGGTATTTTGATAGGGTGTTCATGTGTAATTACTTCATCATGTGTGAACACCAGCTATGATTGTGATATGATAAGATGTGATGTGATATGATAAGGTCCTACATTGACCTTGCTATCAGATTATAATCAAATGCTAACATGGAATCATAAAATCCTCCCATGATTGTAGGCAGTGGCACCAGCAGACTGTTCAAAGTAAGTGGGAAGGGCACTTGGGAGCATTTCAGTGGGGGTGGGGGTGGGAGGAGGATGACATCAGAAAATATGTTATTTTTTATCAATACCACCAAAAATTTGAGGGCACAATATTACAGTGGGGAGACATCATTTTTTATCAGTAACACACCTCATTTGGGGGGGGGGGGGGCTATGGGGCTAATGCTTCGCCACAGATTTTAGGATGGAATCGATCTCATTGGTCACACACAGATCATCTTTGATTATGTTCTGGCACTCATCTGCTCAGGTACTTCTAAATAAAGGGGACCATGGTCATAATACTACATGACAGTAAGGTTGCCAGAACCTAGGGGTGCCGGGACATAGGTGTGTCAGAACATATCGTCTTTAATATACGTAGGATGCGTAAAATACCCTTCTTTCATTTACCCTTCGCATGATTACCCGCATGCATCAGATTGTGCCGCTGATCAAGCTTGTATCTTTAATATATCTGATTGCATGATCGCACTCACATGTTAAGACACCAACAGGCAAACCAACAGACGAACCAACAGACATACACTGAACCAGTGAATCATGCAATAAGTTCTTTTTAAGCAGAAGAATGGGAGCCTAGCAATTATTTTCTATGGTAATATAATTTTACACAAAGAAAAGAAAAAAATCATAGAATGTAGCCCCAAGAATAGATTCACAACCCTACATGTGAAATTTGTCATTGATAAAAGGCAAGAAGATAAATATAACAAAATATGAGCCAGTCATAAAAGGGGAGCCAGATTAATGAAAATTAAGTGTACCAGGATGTCCTACAGGGGGGGGTGGAGGGATTTGCTTCCAACACTTGGCTGGATTGTACAAGACAGGTATCAAATTTCACCCTTTTGCTGTAGTGTCATCCTGCTGCAAATTGTAGGATGATTTTGGGTGAAGATTGGAATGGGAGGTTGAATAAGGTGCAGAGAGATATATAACTAATAATCAAGAAACCTATTTTGAAACAAATTTTGAAACAAATAAGCTATTTAATCAGTTAAAATATTATTATTAAGCAGGCACTCGCAAAATGATTTGAGGACAATGTCCTGCAGACGAATATAAAAAATTCTTACATTGTGATGGCAAAAAGATAGGTACCCGTCTTCTGGGATAGATAAGATAATATTTTCTTTCATCGATGGAATTTACTAATAATTTTTGTCTAATCAGAAATGTTAGACGGATAAGTATGTCCTATGGTATTATGTTATCATCATGTCTAATGAAATGCTGTACCATAAATCAGAATGCAGATTATGAAGACTGCCGTGTAGACATATAATGATAAATAATGGACAGGTATTAACTGAAACTACACAATGTTATCGTTGATAGGCCGATGGGTGGGCTGGGGTCAGTTCCACAGGTGTTCTACCAATGATGCCAAGATGATTGATGGTCCTATATGTGGGACCACATAGTTGTAATTAATACATGGTCGGGCCTCTAAAACTGAGTTAGGCACTGTTTAGAAAACTGCATGCTTTATTTGACCTAGACAGTAAAATTTAAGGGGAATCACTATACTCTGCTCACTTTGCCAATTGAAATAATTCATTAGCGCGAATTTAAGCTGAAAACATGTGTCATTGGTTTTGTTTGGTTTTGTTATATATATATGCATATACCGCGGTACCAGCCGGTACTTGTATTGCTGGTCACATGTAAAATACTCGATATGCTGCTTTAATGTTTTTTAACAAATTAACTTTATTTGTTTGCCTGGTCTGAGTATGAACACATTTTTGACCCAATTATACCAGACATTTGCATCATCCTACCCACTGAACCGATATTTTGTTACTGCGTTGTTATGGAATCAGGTCATACAATATCTCATTACATTGTTTTATTGAACTGGGACACCTTGTTATATAATACATGTAGCTGCTGCTTGTAGCACCAGAGACTATGTGCCGTGCCGCCTCGAGGTTTCACACTGACTGGATCAAGCCAACAGATTTTTACCAGATGAGAAAATAAGTATGGAAGCCTGATACGTGTAAGGGGAATCCCCTATTCTGCATGAAAATTTCACCCTTTGAAAAAAAAAAAAAAGTCATAACACAGTATGTACAAAAAATATATGAAACATACATATGATAGTTTTGGGGGTTCAAACCCCCCCCTCCCCCATGACCCAAGTGACCAAAAAAAATGAGTACAAAAGAAGAAAATTAAGAAAATTTGAATGTTCAGTGGAAATTTGACTGCTGTTTTGTCACAAACATTGCATCATTTTGCGTGTACGGCCTGAGTGTTACAATTTGCAAAATGAGTTTAATATAGTTGTTTAACTGGACGAGCAATGTACTGAGTGAATGCAGACTGAGAGATAGATTCATATTTTGCTTCTCAAAGTTTGACAGCTAGTACCTTTAATAACAAAGAGTTTCACAGCTCAAGTGCACTCACATCAATTTTGCAAGATGCTTAGTAAAATAAAACATATGCATTTACAGATGACTTCATACGGACACATAATGAGCTTTGACTACAAATTCACCCATGTTCTCATACCACAGTTTCATTGAAATCCACAAAAAAGACTGTACTACATACAAGAAGCAATTTAAAGAGGAATTTTTTCTTTTTGTGTGCAAAAATGACCACTTTATGACCTTTGACCTCAAATCAGTGAACACACCACATGCACTCAATGATCATAATTTGTAACTTTTGTCAACATTGATTTATAAGTGACCTTTGACCCAATATGCATAGATACCATACCACTGATATTCCCACACCCAATGATGATTGCCACCATGTTTCACTTAATTCCATGGAAGTCTTCAGAAAAATACATTTTTTGCCATAAGTTTCCACTCAAATCTCTGAACACCCCAAGGTAACACTACTCAATGACCACAATTTTGTTTCTTCCCATCAAAGTATGTCTTTTACCAACATTGATTTGTAGGAGATTTTTTATTTTATTTTTCCAGTTAATATCCACAAATAACCCCTAAATGACATTTGATCTAAAATTCCAGAGCACCAAGCTTTGATGTCCCCTCATCCAACGAACATTGTGCCCAGGCATGTAGCGAGAGATTTGTCTTGGGGGGGGGGGGGTTCTGGGGGAGGGGTCTTCAGCAAAAAAATGCAATTCACGAGCCCACAGACGCAAAATGGTGCAATGTTTGTAAAAAAACAGCAGTCAAATTTCCGCCCCTTGGCTACACCACTGATTGTGCCCATCAAAGCCTCTATGAGAAGAAGCACTTTTCACAAGTGTGGACGTACACATAGGTAGATAGACAAACAGAGCTAGAAGTAGCTAATTTAAGTACTGTCAGCAAATTAGCCGCAAAATATGACTTTTCCTTTTGATATGTGATGTCCTCTCTATTCTCGCATTCAGTGTTAAAGGCAAACAACCCTTGCCTCCCAAGAAGGCTAAAAATCTGCTACACAGCAGGTAAGCTCCTTTGCTGTTACCAAGGGCATAAACAGCTTCTGAAAAGTGGGGGGGACATTTCCATTAAGAAGTTAGTAATGCCTTCCCCCTCCCCTCTTCTTGGAGAATTTTTGTGGGGGGACAAATTATATGTCCCCCCCTACTTTCAAAACTGGGGGATGTGTCTCCCCTGTTCCCTGCCTGTTGATGCCCATGGCTGTTACGTATGGAGCTTCGACCAATACCAATCACAAATTTTCTGTGGAGGTCTGTAAAATTCACTTTGGGGCCAGAATTTGATGCTTTAAGCGTCGTCTTTTTAATGTTTTTTTTTTCAGCAAAAGATTAATATGCATAGAACAACATTTTTCCACTACATAATAGATGGGATTTTTGGAAGCACAGAGACACTATTATGTTCATTATTATTATTATATACTTTTAGGTAACTCTTTTAGAAGAAGTTTTTTCGACAAGTCAACTACTTTCAACATTAGGTCGACATGGCAAGGTAATTTATCTTGACAAGTCGACTTCTTACAATATTATGTCCACATGGTGTGATATTTTACAGGGATAAGTCAATGTCGTTTAAAAAGAAGTTCTTGACAAAGTCAACTTCTTTCAGTAGGATGTTACCATAGTAAATAATATATCGAGCCATCATAACCTCTTGTTTGGCACTTTGGGAGCTCCGTATAGTGATCAGTTGCATGTTTCAAAATATCACTGAATATACCAACCATGGAATAATCTTGTTGAATATATTTCAAAAAGTTATACATGAATATGCCAATATGAAAGAGGAGTAAGTTCAGCTTTCCATTTAATAAACATAAAACGCAATGAATGTGAAATATATTCTACATCCTCACTCACCCTTGGAAATTTTTCTTTTGCTAAGTAAGGTTTTCGACAGAACTCTCGTAATTTCTTAAAAAGCTGCTGTTGAGTGTTGTAAAGGCAAGACTCTGTTTAAGTAAAATATTAAAACAAAATGCTTTAAAAGGGGGGTGCCACACCCTACAGAGTACCACTACCACCAGTAACCCCTCCTCTTACATTGGCTAACATTTAAAATAGACCATTGCTGGAAGCTTTTATGTTCTATATTACAAGGATCTATCCTGGGCACCTCATTACCCTCACTAGCACCACCCCCCCCCCCACATATGATGGTAGCATACACTACCAGTTTCCATTCAGTGAAACATAGCTGCCTCCCATCATACACAGATGTCCTTTTTGCCTGCCACCCTCATCCCAAGAAAAAACAAGGCACAAATTATACAAACATTCAATGGGTGAGGGGTAACCTATTCCTCAAACCCCTGCCCTTATTTTCCTTGTTATGTGAAGGATGCGGAGATGCAAAATGGTGCACTGTGGGCACCAATTTTGAGGTTCCTAATCCTTGCAACTTTTTTCAATTTAAAAAATTGCACTTAACTTTTTACGGTTCAAATGCCTCCAATTTCAGATAATTATTAATGAAAAATTAATTGAATGAGCCATCGTAAGCTACAGAAGCAGCAAAACTATGGGTATTAATTTTAATGTGTTTTGGAAAAAAAAGGGGGACAAATAATATGTCCCCCCAACTTTCAAAAGTGTGGGGGGGGTGTGTGTCCCACCTGTCCCCCACCTGTTGATGCCAATGGTGAGGTTGCTTTTGTATTTGCTAATATCAATACAAACGATCATGAAACTCACTCGGAAAAATTTCAGGATAAGCTAGTCTGTTCGGACAAAGAGGGTAGCAGCCGAGAAACGCTGATTCCAACCTGTCAGTGAAAATGAAGTTTATTGTATGTATATCACAAAGCAGTAATTACTATAGAGTCAGCACTACATTTTTTTTTAATTTAATGAGCTGACTTCTATCTAGATTTACAATAATATTTCCTGATAATAGCAACCATTGTCATAAATTTTAGTTTAAAAATTCAATACCCAAGTGTGTGACCTGTTTTGACAGTAAACATGGTATGTCTTCCAAATTTACCAACTTTAACAGGGTATATATTCCCAATTTGCCAATGAATAACAGGGTATGTCTTCCAAATGTTGGTTTAATAATTCAATACCCAAGTGTCTCAAATGTGTACCCTGTTTTGGTAGGTCTTCAAAAGTTACAAATTTTAACAGGTTATCTCTTCCAAATTTTGGTTTAAAAATTCAATACCCAAGTGTGTTGTCATATGTGTCCTTTTTTCTCAGTAAATATATATGGTAGGTCTTTCAAATTTTATGTCAATGACAATGGAAAAAATTAAACAAAATCTAAAGTATGTTTTATTTTGCATATAATACTGTCACATGGACTATTTGGTGATCAATTATAATCTATATAATGTGCTTATTATTTTTAATATCAAGAGAATGAAAAATTGAACATATTTCAATTTGTTGATTCATGCAACATACTCCACATTGTATAACCTTGAGTTATTTGACCTACTTTAACATTGTAGACAGGTGAGAAAATTCAATGTGATATTCAAAATGTATCTATTATTATTCTGACACAGTTGTATTAACATGATATTGACATTTTAAGAATTTAACTTTAAGCCCTGTCCAGTGTTGTAGCTAAAGCAAATCAAACCGAGTGCCAGCTAATTTCATGGGTTGACAGACAATGGCGTGTCCCCCACTTGTGCATAAAGTACATATCACTTGTATTGTTAACATAGTCTGTAACAGTAAAATAAATATAATTTTGCACATTCTAGCTGTTTTGTATCACCTAATGTGCTTTGCAAGGTCCTATTTTTGCCCTTTCAATATTCTTGTATTAGTGCTGGTCGGTAGAATGCTTGAGTGTCGGTCGGAGGGATGCTTATTAATTTGACTGCCGGAGTAGCTACAACACTGACCTCGCACACTTATTATTATTAACTTGGTCTTTGACTTCTTAACCAAGAACAAGACTTACATGGCAATACCGAAGAACTCGTGGTTTGCAGTTGAAACTACGACATCAGAACTTGCAAGAATCGAATAGTAGACTTCCTTAGATGACTGGTAACCCCAGTGAGATATCTTTGTCACCAATTTTTCTTTAACTTCTTGATAAATTTCTTAAAAAATAAAAAAAAATTAAAAAAAATAGTAGATCAATAAATAGTATGTGAAATAATATGAATCATAGAAATACTGACATAAAAAATCCCTTTTAACATTTTGCAAATAAATATAATTTATTATTTATATAGCATTGTTGCACAACAAATGGTTATTAAAGTGGTGCTTAGGTATCGCTAAAATTTCCAACCAGTTCTTTTGGTTTTAATAGATAGTAGAAACACAACAAACCGGCACCAAATTATTGCAACCAAATGATTATTAGTGGATCTTTGTTAAAGGTATACACTGTCAGAATTTGAGAATTAAGCAAAATATGAATCTATCTCTCAAGTCTGCTGGTTTATAATCACCCAATACATTGTTCATCCAACAAAACAACTATATTCTACACATTTTATGCAAATTGTAACACTCATTAGCAAGAAATGAAGCTCAGAAACACATTTTATGTGTTTTGTTCGGCGACAAATTATACGCATAAACCGATTATTGTCACTAATTAATACATGTGCTTTTGAAAAATGGACAATGAGATGTACAAACATTTACGTAAATCCAGATAACAATTTGAGCTGGCCAAATGCAACATATTTTAGGGGGATGTAATTTAACCCAAAATAAAGTCTGATAGTACCTTTAAATGTATTACTTAAATTTTGCACCAGTTTAACCCTTTATTTTGGTTTGCATGAGGTACAAAAAGACAAATGAGCAAACTATGATTAGTTGATGTTAAATTAATCAAGCAATAATCATTTGAGCCATATAGGCTTGGCAGTAACTGATAGTAAGATATCAAGAATTTTGACATTTGGGCAATCTGCTTTAGACAGGACCCTTAAATTTAAATTTAATTATTGGATATGGTATGAGAATGAATTGATTGTGCGAGTTGCATCTTTCAAAATTTCACTAAATATACCAACCGGGGACTTCAGCAAATTGGCCACCGAGAACTGAGAGTCGGAATTCCAATCCCTCTTCCTGAAGTTTAAGGACAACAGCAAAGAACATCTCTGGGTTTTTGTCATGCTCCCTGTAATTACAAAGATACAAAATCCAAGTTAAATTCCAATAACACCTAACCAGAAGAGAAAAATATTTATGTATTTGGGTGCCAAAACTTGTTAGCAAAGATATAAGAATTAATTTCAAATTCCCTCCTTTTATATAATTAATGTTTATCTGTGAAAAACAATTTGAAACAACAAATTGATTTACAGTAAACCTTTGCCACATAAGCCATAACAATATCATGTAAATACTCAGTATGATGCATATATTCATATAAATGTCAAAAATTATAATAATACAATAATTCAATATTTAGAATCGTTGAAATATCAAAGATTACTTCAATTGCATTTAAATCTGTTAAACCATTGAATATGAACCACAGATTTGTTAAGCAATTGTGCCTCATATAAACAACTTATAATATCATTTCAATTTTTGGACATTGGACATTACTGATTGGACATTACAATTTGTAAAAGTTATTGACAAGTTTTAAGAATAACATATTAGGCAGAGATGTTTACTTCAATTCTGGCCTGAACAAAAGACCTCCGAGTCCTTAGTTGGTCATTTGGCAGAAAATGATTTCATTGTTGCCTCCATAATAACCTACTTACCATCGATGTGGCCAAACGATGTGAAGTGGCCCTTCTCCAATTGGACCCTCTGCCTTCCCTACAGGGGAATTGTGATGTCCACTGACATCCCTTACATAGGAGTCCTTGTGACATCCCATGGTAGAACAGGGGTTCACAATGTCGAGTGTCTGTGTGATCTCTAAACTTTCCCTTCTATCAGAAAGCTCTCCAGAATACCCTTTCTCGGTCTCTAAATTCTTTTCTTTTCCACCTGAATTAGATTTTGATATTTTTGATATATCATTTGCCTTGTCGACTTCCACTACAACATTTACGTCAAAGGGACACTCTTTCACGCATTGTTCGTCATCAGAAGGAGTCAGAGGTAATGATATACTGGCAGCATATGCATTTGACGAAACATTGTGCTCTACCACCGGAAGAGGGAGGTAGATTACCAAGCACTTCGGCTGTATTTGTATCACCATATTCTGTGGTTTATGGTCCGGAATCAGATTCAAGAAGGTAGGGATAGATGCAAGGAAGGACGACATGTTATAGTGAGAGTTGAAGATGACGACGTCAGCGACAAGGCTGTAAAATAAAATGCAAACAGTATGCTGGAGACAGAGTGAAACATATCACACTATGACATTCATCATAAATAATAGGCTAGTTCGTAGATACAATTTGCACATGCTCGGTGATATACTGCCAAACAAAGTTTGTGATTAAATCACACAATTTGGCTGTCAACGGCACGCTGCTCCGTACCTATAACACAGCATAAACAAACTTATTGTAACATCACTTCAGAATTCCACTATTTTTGTGATTTGGGGAAACATTTCAGACACAGAATTCCTTTAATGGGCAACAGAATAATTCCTTTGCCGAATAGTACTTATCAGATAAGTTTACCTAACAATTTATTGAATTTGAAAGAAAATTCTGTTAGCGCTAGACAATGTTTTTTTAAACTATAAACACTATTGGAACTAGTTCCACTATTTCGAAAACGAGGGCAGAAATCTTGACATTCCATAGCTGTATTTCATGGATGGATATAGGAGCCGATTCCATCTCTTTCGGAGATAACGTTACATTTGTTTGCTTGTTTTCGTAAATGTTATTGTTAATGCAAAATAGTGTGGACAGTACTAGCGAATCTTGTGCCAAAACTAAGAAAAATTCTCACAGATGAACCTTTATGTATAACTTTGAAAGGCTATCTACGAAATAGCTTATTGGTAGTGTCTAAAAGCTTGGCTCTGTTGTTATAATATCATTATTAAAAATTAGTTTCCATTGTCATAAAAAATTGGGCATGCCCCGATTCCTCAATGTAACATGTTATGCTCCATGTTTAAGATATCATTTTTACACAACTCCCAAGTGGGAATTGAAAAACAACATCATGAATCGTGTCAAAATGGAAGGCATTCAACAAACTTTTGTCTCCACTTAAAAAAACAAGAGCCCAAGGGCACTGTGGTTCCTTGCGTAGGGGTATATGACAATACACATAATATTATCATAGCA
>JAODFY010156073.1:0-11022 GCA_027580055.1 Paracaudina chilensis | reverse complement strand
TATAGGTGAACATACCGGGTGATCCAGTTGCGCTCATCGTTCGCTGGCGCTCGTTGGCTACGGGCGCCGTCTGGGCAGATCCTGTCAGAGCGACCCCGGCCACTACCCCCGAGGAACCGAGAATCCCTTCAATAGAATGTTGCATATTGTAGTCGCTGACCGGTAGGCGGATGTTCGCGGAAAGGGCCCCGAGGCCTGGGAGGTACTGACCCGGGGGTATCCCGCGAGAGACAGCGAGATGGTGGTGATCGTTCTGTACGGGGAGCGTGGAGTATGATGGTAGTTGACCAAAGGGATCCATGATGTCCCAATTTTTTTCTTTTACTTATTTGGTATAATCTCTCAGTCCTAGTTGTCATCAACCTCTATAATAGCCTACACTTCGTTTTATTCAAGATTAATTGCCGTTAAACAATAAAGTTTATATATCTATATATCTATTAATTTATTTCTTTGTACATATACCGGAATAGGCCTATTAGTTATATCCATATAACCACAAGCCTTTTTTTAACAACTCAAAAACACGACTTAATTCGTCGTCAGCTCAGTTAAATGACAGATGTTTTTGTTTGTTTTTTTGTTTTTTTTTATCAAATGTCTCTTCGTTTTATATGAATTTCTTAATCGATTACCTTTGCGCCTGAGGCACCCTGGTGACCAATCAGCGAGCGTGTCCGATGTCATTAAATGGCCAGGGAGTTACATCCCACGTTGCGCATGCGCAGAACAAATAATGTAAACCTTAATTTTAATGAATTATTAAGCAATGTAACATCCCATCAAACATATATCTTGTCTCTTCTGAGTAATTCCTTTTGAAATATTTAGTGTTTGTTCTTTCAATCCGGATAATACCTCTAGTTAAATCCAGTTTCATGCAGGTTTCTACGTGAAAAGTATGCTTTCCATAAAAAAGAACTTTGAATCAGAATCCACGTGTGGTTATCCCAAAGTAATCCCCGATAAAGGTCAAATCAGTTCCTTTCGTGACACACCCTAGTTCTATCCACAATTTTCAAGAATCCATATACTCCTTACAGATTTCAAATACTGAAATTCACTTTAACATTCCGTCGAGGTAGAGAGAAAAGGGTTAACGCTCCTATATGTTTATAATTTATGTTGCTTGTTTTGTTCCGATATGATTTACTATCAAGTCACACTGACGTTTTATTTGTATTTATGTTTATTATTATTATTA
Organism: Paracaudina chilensis; assembly: GCA_027580055.1. Classification (NCBI taxonomy): domain Eukaryota; kingdom Metazoa; phylum Echinodermata; class Holothuroidea; order Molpadida; family Caudinidae; genus Paracaudina; species Paracaudina chilensis. The sequence continues at coordinate 9,818 of JAODFY010156073.1, read as the reverse complement.
AGAAATAATTCCATTTATTTGTCCGATTATAACCGACACTAACTGATCTTGTCTATAGCTTATAACCGCCACAATCAATCGCTAACATTATATATATAGCCAGAAACTCGGAAATAATTTAGTGTAACATTTTGTCCGCCAAGCGTGTAAACTCGCTGCACGTGATTCCAACTTACTGTCCTCAGTGGGGCACGTTTATTTCCAAAATGCGATACACAAAATTAATAACCTAAGTTCATAACAAAATATTGGGCCAATCACGGTTAACGAGCGACCACACCACAAGCCAATGTTCTCTACCGGAGAGCCGTGACAAAATGAACGGGGTCGATCGGTTGGATTCGGCGGATAGATTCCCCTAGTGTGTAAGGCTGTACTTGAGGGAATACATGCAGGCTTATAACACAGCGTGATACGATGTATATAACTAACGGTGCAGAAAAAAAGTTTAAACCGCGAACGAGCCTATTAAGTACTTCGCATGATCGACGTGGTATGGAATAGGTCCTGCTAAGGAGAGTAAACGGTGCATGCCATACCAATATACCCACGGCGCGCTGCGAAGCGGATGCATTGATTATAGGGGACGGTGAGTGGATAATGAATTATGCATTAGTATAAACCGTATAATGCATATTCATGACGTGGCATTTCATGTCACGATATTTGGACAACGTCCCAAAAAATGTTATTTAATTGTTTAGGACTTCGATGCTCTATTTTTTTTCTCGATTACTTCGTTTTCTTTAAAATGAAATTGGCTCTTACAGTCGTGTTGGACTATCAATATATAACTTTGTGTTCCGATAAATAAACATATTCACAAGTTGTGCATGCCTTGTATATAGGTCCTCGCGACAGCTGACCTGCACCAAGATTCATTGGTTACTTGATTTCTTCCGTTTTGTGTTTTAGATTTTTAAGGATTTGGAATTGTGATTTTTGGTTAGTTTTCGTTAAGTTTTTTTTTCCCAATCAATTTATGGTTTTATTAAGTCTTTGATTTTCTTTAAATATTCGGTTAGTTTTATATAGTTATTTTGTTTTCGTTACTGGAATCTGAGGTTATTCTTTCCGAGCATTGTTTAATAATTATGTGTTACTGTTTGCATCGACTTAACGTGATGGAGAGTGGCGCGCATCGGCCCAACGTGATGTATCGTTCATGAGTGTCCCATTCTCTGTTTATTTGGCGTAGAGGATGATAGAGCATGCGCAATAAAGAGCGAACCTTTCCCGAGGTCGAATCCTGGTGGATTGCAGTCTTCGCTCTGTTACATAACATACTGCGGGCATAATGCACTGGGAAGTATACCCTGTCGTTTCTGTATAACGGTGAAAAACGTAAAACTATGAATATTCAACATCGCCACTCTCTACCCCCAAATTGTTTTTTTTTTAGTAAAACCAAATAACCAAAAAAAAAATTTTTATGTATCGAAGCCATCTAATTTACCCACAATCCCCCGTGGAAGGGTCGGTCACTCGGTTGCACTCTGGGTGGCGGAGGCTTATGAGCATACCGATATTTCATTTTTCTGAAATAAAATGCATTAGGGAGGGGGCAACTGACCCCTGCGCCCGTCTCTTATATGCCTATATTTCTTGTTGTTGCTGCTGCTGTTGTTAATGTAGTTGTTTTAGAATGCACTTCTTTTCAAAGGGTAACAATTATTACTATCATGATTATATTTGTTATCAACATATGACGTCATTTAGTTATGACGTTTCATGTTATTTCTGTTTGGCACAGGACGAGTGAGGCCAATTTGTAAAATATTTATAAACATTCATAAGATTTCTAAAATTTTGAAATTTCATAGACTCTATGGAAATTGGTCTTATTCGTCCTGCGAAAAAATACCAACAATTATTTGATATTTTCAAATCATTTGTTGATGTCATTAATTATTTGCAGGTATCGTCAATTAATTACAGATATAAAGAAATGAAATCTTGAAAATTAATTCTTTAGATTTCAAGATATAATTGTTGGTATCATCAAATATTCCGAATAAAAACTAAAACGGCTTGCCATACGGGCGGGCATATTTCGCGTGCATGCAGATAAAGGTTTAACATGGTTTTTTAAAAAGGTCATAAAGATTACTGGGTTCAACATTTTTTATCAGTTTCGAACCAGTTTATGTCGAAAATTGTCAAATTTTACCGGGGCATTTCCCTCGAGCGTGAACCAGGAGGCGCTCGTTGTAGACACCTGCCTACCGCGCGGTGCCGGTAGTTATGTACAAGATTTGTCGGCGACAACATTTTGGCTGCGACAATGAAATTATGCATCCACACTAGACTATATTGACATCCCAAAAGTCTCTCAGAACATGAAAACCACGAAAACCAAACGGATGTTGTTACAAAACTTCAAATAGACAAAAAATATGGAAATGGAACAGTGATCTGCACCCCACCCATGGGTAATGTTCAATTTGCCACCCCACCCCTCTCATATAAATATCGGGTCATACAAATAACGGGTCTGGAAATACATTTCTGGAAATACATTTCTGGAAAGCCGCCCGAAAAGAAGGGTTTTGTACGTTTTTTTTTCATCCCTTTTCCATAAATGACAAAATTATTACCCACTGCGTTCTATACTACCAACCTCTGAATGAATTAACTGATTACGTTGAACACACCTCATATTTTATGTATAACTATTATTTTTTATAATTGAAGTCTTTATTACGAAGTATCCACAAGTGAGATACTTTCTCCGGCCTTTCAGATGACACGTTTCTGCCACCGTATAAGATCGAGCCCATCGCCGGCCATTTTGTGGCCATCAGTGCGGCCATTGGAGCCAATATCGTTTGGAAGAAATGCACTGAAAAGTTGCTGCGTCATCGTCAGCCTGTGGGATTGAGGGCTGGGGTGTTTGTTGTGGGACTGGGTGTTTTTTTTGTGTGTGTGGTTTGGAGGGGGGTGGTGGGATGTTTGTTTGTGTGTTTGTGGGTCTGGGTGCCGGGTGTTTGTTTTTGGATTCACATGAGTTTCTGGTGACACCGAGAACTCACAGATTCCTAATTTAATGAACATGTTAGTAAACTTTCTTACTGAGGTGTTTATAGCTGCATTTGAAGTTACTACAGCAGGGATGTGTTCATTCAAAGTTGCAAAAGTGTTCAACTGAGCCAATTGAAAATCTGACTTTTTACTACTTGCAACCCCATCGTAAAGCTCACTTATTGATTTTTTTTAAATTTACCGCTTGTAACTGTGTGTTTGTCATGTTATTGTGGATACCCATACTAGAAAAAAATGTGTATGTATGTATATATGTAATTATTATTATTTACTAGCGAGACAAAAAATAACAATAACACTACTGTCAATCCCGCCCAATCCTCCACACACATTGTAATTCTCGACTGATCAGCGGAAAAACATTCGAGACCAGTTTCAAATCCTATTAATTGGAAGGTCAGAAATAATAGAGTAAGTCAAACTTTATTAAATCCACGAAGAAAAATGCATCTCTGCGGAAAATCTGTTACAAAATACAACAGTCCACACACACACACACAAAAAACAGTCTATAACATCAGAAGAACATCTAAAAATAGATAAACAATACCACCCAGACCAGGTGAAACAATGGAAACCACCATTATCTAGAGAAATTTATATTATGAATGCCAATTGCTGCACCAATAAACAAGTGTAACCGGTATATAACGAATGATTTGGTGCGGAGCAAATCACCGGGAATTTTAATAATTATGAAGTGTTGGAGCCAAGGGCAAATACAAATGATTTAACTTTTATGGGAGAAATCGGTCTATTGCGAGGTCGTGGGGATGATTGAAATTAACATGACAAAAGGACACATAAAAAATAATAAAATGAGAATGAATTAATGTATTAAAAAATATGATTAAACATAAATAAAAGAATAACTCACATAATCTTCAATACAATTGGTGGCCACCTCCAAATTTAAACAATAAAAAACTTAAATAAATATCGCGCAGGTCGACCTTAATGCTCAGATGAACCTCTCAGTCCTCCAGGGCTGGGTCTTCCAGCTACTCAGTGCATGGTCCAATAGTTCATCCCACTGGAATCGTCAACCTAGTGACTCGCTCGCGGACGCCTGCCAACTTGCCAACTCCGTGTTTATGACTTCACTAATCAATTTTTGTCTTCTTCTTCCACTCCCTCCTCTCACGTCTCCTCTACCGGCACCAGCTAAACTATACTCTTCCTCGTCTCCTTTCTCCACTAGCTTCCCCTCTCTTAACCACCAGTACCGCCTCCTCACTCGACCTCCACTACCAAACTCTAACTCTCCTCCACTCCTTCACTAACTTCCCCTCACCTATCCTCCAACGCAACCTTCTTATTTGACAACCCAAACTGTTCTCTCTCTCCACTCCTTCACTAACTTCCCCTCTCCTATCCTCCGCAACCTTCTCCTTTGACAACCAAAACTGTTCTCCCCTGGCTACTTGAAACTGGGCCCCAAGCCATCCAACATATCCCATAATTTACATCCCTCCCTCCACATGTCGCAACCAATAAGAATAAAGCTACCATATAAATCATGCGTCACTACCCCAGCAGACCATCCAATCAAAATATAACTTTTTTAAATATACACCCCTCCCACAACATATTACCCAATCACAATCTTTCTCTCATTAGCCTAGGCCCTCTGGTCCAGACACATATCCAATCTATCCGAAGGTTCACCAATCTTTGGCTCAAAAGGAGCAAAGAAACCCCTTCCCATCCTAAATCTCCCTCCTAAACAAAGCAGCATGCCCACCTATCTGACAAATAAACTAACTTGACAAACATCTCTATTCATCTTGGTACACTGAGACACTAAGCTGTTACAAGGTGCTAACCAACGTGTACCCACAGCCTCCTAAACCTTAATCCTTAATTGAAAACTGACACAAACAGAAACAATGACCCACCAAGCCAGCTTTGCGAGTCAATTTAAAAGTGTAAAGAAAGTTGTAAAGTTGAAAATTATATACAAGAAGCCGAATTAACTCAAACAAGTGATAAAAAAATAAAATTCTAAGATAAAATAAAACAACTAATAAACCAGTATCCACCCTGTTTTCATACAGCTCTAACAGTAATAAACTAATTACTGTTTATGGAACTTGTTTTTCCTGACATTCAACTTTACCTTCCATTTCTTATTTTTCCTCTATGAAAAACCTTATAAGCGATACATTTGGCTTTCGTTTATGATGTTCCATGACACTGGAGATCATATGTGATCATATATATCTCAGGTAACTATAGTATTTCTCAGAGCTGTTTTTAATTAGGGGTTATTCAACGGTCGCGCTGGGCATTAACTACCGAATAGTGCATAATCATATAGATAAACCCACGCTCGGCCGTTGATTAACCCCGTTCATTCAAACATGTACATGTGCAAAATAAAAAAATAACACTGAAACGCTTGCGAATAATCACAACAATTTTACGGCTATAAGTAAGACAAAATGCATCAAATATGGAATTTGAAGTAATTGTAAAGGTTAATATTTAACACGAACACAAATAATAACATGAACAGATAATCAACATTCTTCCTACTTCTATAGCAACCGCGGACTACTAGTAAATGAAATGGAATCCTACATTATACACTTCACTTGCACTATTAATGTAGTCAGTTAAATGTAAACGTATATAATATCACCGATAGCCCTGCGTACGTAAGTTCACATGTATGTCAACAAATGAGTGGTCATTCCTAGTGTTGAACTACATTCATTTTGGATTCATCATGGAATATATTGAACTAGGCCTAGTTTTGGTGTCTAGATAGATTATTATTTCGTTTTAAGCAACACATTCATCAGATCTAATAAGGCTTGGGGAACATTTTGGTAGGCATAGGGCCTAGCCTATAGTTTAGGCTAGTCTAACACTAACAACAACGCTAACGTTAATTCTTGACGAATAAACGGTAATTCTTGACGAATTTCAAGCCTAGTCCGTTCTAGGCCAAACATTAGGATACTCTAGATGTCACATTTTCGCAATTTTGTGTTAGCCGGTGGTTGACCGTGCAGTTATTCATCGGTTAACCCACGATCAGCTGACTGTAATGGACCAATCAGATTTTAGAATTTTAACTAGGTATGAATGAACATGCGTTATTTATATAACCATGGAATCGTGAACGGGATAAGATTTCTTAATTCAGTACAAATTAAAGAAAATAATCACCGTTTATGGTATCCGTTATGTTTTCTAATCGAGTATCAGAGGTATGTCTCACTAGCTTTCCTTTAGGGCCTTATAAATCTGCCACTGAACACGGAGTTGAAGCACACTATAACTCGCATTTGGACGAGTCGTTTACATATGGATGTCTATATCTACCGCACGTATCAGCATAGGCGAACGGGACCATTTCAATTTTGCGGCAGAACTTTTCTTGCCCGAATATCTTATTGTTGACCAAAATTACGATTGCCGTACCTCAGGTGTAAGGAACAGGGGCGTACACATGCACAATATTTTCATGGAACATCTCGCGGGCCACAGAGAACCGAAAAATTACAGCCCTAGATTATCGGAAATAGCACGCTCTAGAGTCTATATGCGCCTATGGCCAAGCGCGCAAAAATGTTAACCCCATGAGACAGGTGTGCCCTATACTTGCTCCCAGACAACATTTCTGTCGACGCCATTCTGAATATGACGATTTATCCGGTAATTTTCCAGAAATGTATGAGAGATGTGGTCGAATTTGGGAATATTTTATATAATGAAACTCGAATGCCTATTTTGGAAATGCACATGCTCTTAGATGGTCCACATTTGTCACAGTCGACGAAATGTTTGCAAATGGTTACCTATGTAATCTATCCTGTCAAGTTTCTATTGCTCTTGGCAGGTAACAAAGATGCATCACATCACACTACATGCACCTTTTGAATAGTAAAAAAAAACAAGTACTGAAATAAGACATATTTACATCAGCAGTTGGGCTTTAAATCAATTTAACGTTTTAATAGGGCAACATTGTGATGTCAACGGTGAAGTAAAAAAATGGACAGGTGGTTACGATGGTGTCCAGGTCCTTTTTGAAACCTTTTGAAACATCAATGTTAGGAAAGTGCATCTTCATAACGTTTCAACTGACTTACATTTCAGTGCTTGTGCATGTCGTAACTTATACACTTTGACATGGGTGGATATCATACGGTTATCCGTGTAATTATGTAATTAAAATGGCACAATAGGCCTACTTCACTAGGAATCAATATGTATGTGTATTTATTTATAATTTGAGACCAGTTTATTCTTTTATGGGAAGTTCATTTAATAAAAAGTTTCAGTATATACATTTGTATTATGTGGAGATATTTCACAAATAAATAACAAAATTATTAAAATGTTACCTTTAAAAAATAAAATGTTACCTTACATATTCTGCCAAAAGTTATATAATTGTAACACAGCGATAAAAAATGAACAATGCATTCCGTCGCATAAGTAGATTGATCAATTAATGGCCACTTACAATAAATGGTGTTAAAATATGAACACGGTAAGTGCAACATAATCAGCTAAAGGTGTGATGTAGGCGGTATATAGATTGTCGTATTAGTTATTAACCAACTAGAAATCACGAGTAATACAATTCCACTTGCCAAGAGGTCTTAAATCAATTTAAAGTTATCACCTTAGGGTAGAATTTATTAACTACTTTTTTATCAGGGTCATTGATAGCTTAGATATAACACTGTGTAACCGGTATATGTAACGAATGATTTGATGTAGTGCAAATCACCGTCAATTTTTACAATTATTAAACTTGTTTTCTCTTACGTTCCCTCCTTCACTCATTTCCCGTCTCCTATTCAACGGCCTCCGCTTTGTACCTTGCCTATCAACTCTAACTCTTTCTCCACTCCTTCACTAACTTCCCCTCTCCTATTAACCAATACACCCTCCTCTCTCGATTTCCATCCTATTTCCTAAACAAAGACGACCCTTAACTACAAACTCTCCAGAACCAGGCGTGTAGTGGAGAATGCCTTTGGTATTCTGGCACACAAGTTCCGAATTTTGAAGAGGACCATGAACTAGAGGCCAGAGACATGCAGAAAAATCATCACAACTTGTGAGATCCTTCAGAATCTCATCAGACTGAGATATCCAGCCGCCCACAACAACCTGATGGACTTGTAGGACCAGAACCAGAATGTCATCCCAGGGGCATGGAGAAATGGCAACGTACTACCAGGAGAGGAGGCAAATTAGAAGATACCTGGGCCACTACTTTACCTGAAAGGCTGGTTCGATGCCATGGCAGGACAAGATGATTGTGTAATTATTCCCACAAAGCCGTGACAGTAAAATGAATACAGAGACACTAACATTGTGATGATGAACAAATTATTTTCACATATTGCATTGTAACTTAAAGCTATATGTGTATGGAGTAATAAATTGACGTGACGCCTTCGTGTCACCCAGATGCGGGTACCGTGTCAGACCTTGGCACTGGGACTTTGCAATTTTCATATTTTCGGTGACCTGTGTGGGCACCAAAAACAATAGGGCACACCTTCACACTAAGGCGGATCTATAGACCAATTATGGTTTCAATGCACACACACCAACCTGACTACATAGGTTCCTTTTGCTAAAGCAAGGAAGCAAAAAGAATGACACATTATATTATTTAAAATATAGAGAGAGAACCTTACAAAGCATGACATCAATGTCTGAAATTCCATGCATATTCTAAGCATAAGTAGTGAAAATTATATACCATAAGTTTTGTGAGTATGTACCAGGGGTGAATTATGTAAGTAAATAAAAAAAATATTTAACGGCTTAAGACATTATGGCATGTGGAATGGATAATAAAACTGTTCATACTGGGTGTAGGTCATCTAATGGGTAATGTAATAATGATAACAAAATGGTTTGGATGGGAGGTTTGTATTGTAAGAGGTGGTAGGGAGGGGAAATGGTGGTCACATGGTTTGTTTTTGCCAAAAATATCGGACGAATAGATGTATTTGGACAACATTTCATGTTTCAACAATCAAAGCGCTAATATGTATTTTACAAGACAAATTTTAGAGAATAATTATATTTTATGTATTCCGTTTTCTACTTTCATATTCTTTGTTTCAGAACAGCTTTACAAATCATTTGTTGCAAGCGGGTCCTGACGTCCAGGGGTACTTTTAATTTGTATAATTACAGTGGTAGATTTTCTATGGCCTGGTGTCGTACAGTTATGTAACTGGCCAATCTACGCACGTGACGTACGTGACGAAGGTCACCAACACATCTCAAAATTGAATCAATAAAGAACTTGAAACTATTTGAAATTTAAATCGATTCTGAAAACAAGCAAGCTCACGAAACAAGTACAGTAACCTGCAGGACTTCTGATGAAAAGAATAAATTCAAACATTGAATTTAAAATTTAATTTTACGCTTATAAAATTTAAACTGGAGCCATCTTCGTTCCTTTTTTGTATGAATCCAGGTCGCGTTAATGCATGTTTTTTATAGTTAAAAGTGATGTGCCACCGTAATTAAATAGTATAGTCTAATTTCAAAGTGGCATGCACTGTCTATATTACTGAGGGCGAACAATTAATTAAATACATAACCTACATAACCTACATACGTTACATTTAGTTTCCACATCGACCCACATGCAAAATGTACTTTGATGCGTTTAACTAGGGACAGAATATACGGCGTTTCCAAATTGCGGCATTTTGCCTCAAATGTTATATATTTTGATCAATGGTTGGTATATATTACTCATAGCTTCACATTATAATATA
>JAODFY010155962.1:0-11023 GCA_027580055.1 Paracaudina chilensis | reverse complement strand
TTCATCCCCTTTAAGGTTCTATCAGTGATTGTAAACCACTCCCTTGTTGAGTTTTTCAGGGGTGCTACTAATGCAGTACATCTCATATAAGGTATATCAGTGATTTGTTACCACTCCCTTGTTGAGTTTTTCAGGGATGATACTAATGCAGTTCATCCCCTTTAAGTAATAAAGCAATAGATATGTAGGTCAAGCCAGATGACAATTGATCTAACCTTTGTTTCTGCTTTGTCTTTTCTGTGTCCATTCCTTGAGTGATACTTCATCCCATTGATATTCTTGTAACGCTTCTTACATCCAGGAACTTGGCAAAGGAAGGGCTTGCTCTTTGTCCCTTCTCCACTGTTTTGCAGTATCATGTCGGCATTGTATGGACTTCCAAGTTTCACCAGTATGCTTTCGTCACTATCAGAATCACTGTTTAAATTATCTACATCATCTCTGCTTCCTATAAACCAAAGTGAATCATTTATCAACAGGCATGCAATGGTGCATCATGGTTCTAATGCTTGAAGGTGTCATTATCCAAAATGCCAAGCTACAACCAACATGTTTTGTGATCAAGCATGTTCGAAAATTGTCAGCATTAAGATAATCCACATAATATTGAGTAGTCTGCGAGCTAGAGACAGACGATACCACACCATATAGCACCCAGAAAGTTACTGAGTCCATCTAAGTCATTCACAAAACATTTGCCATTTGCTGGCGGTGGGTCTGGACCCCAAACTTCCCCTGCAAAATGCAGTCAGGGGTTCAATTCACCACATCGTACACATGAACAAAATATTGTCAAACAAATTAAAACCGATTAAATATACTGTATGGATGGAAAGTTGTCAACCCCACCCCCTCCCTCTACAATGTTCACTCAATCCCCCTCTCCCCCAAAGTGTTATGTTCACCCCATCATATACATCAAGTCATCAACCAAATGTTGCCAAAAGATATTACAAAGGGCATACAACTCATTCCAAATTTGACAGTCAATGTTATATTAGCTGACAAAGTACCATTGTCTAAATGAGTTTTAGGAGTTGCAAACAATATTGTCTATCCAAGTCTTGCACAAGGGATCATCAACAAGAAGAATTCAGCCATTTGCAATCATGATAAGCAGGTGGGATTGATGTTCCTTATTGTGTGTGCACCTGTACAGCAGATATGTACAGTTCTTCACACACTTTGCTCTCAACACCCCGGCTATCAGGTGGGATTGATGTTCCTTATTGTGTGTGCTGCTGTACAGCAGATGTGTACAGTTCTTCACACACTTTGCTCTCAACACCCCGGCTATCACATTCTGTTTTTATAACAATAATGTATGCTTACCGATGTGTAGACTTTTAGTCGATGTGCCTTTGTACAATTTCATTTTCTTCTTTTCTTTGGGTTGATGTTTGGCTGCATCTGTTACAAACCTAAGAAAAGATTAACACAAATTGGGGTTAAACCAGAGCACCAAAACGTTCAATGGTTCCGATACCGGGGTCTATCTACAGACATGATTTTGAAGTGATATTGATATTTTAATTTTCAATTGAAGTAAGACCTACTAATTCAGATATGATTGAAATTCATAAAATAATGTCCAATATTGCTGACAGGTCACCCCTTGCTATACCAAACAGCTTGAAGTGATGTTGTTTGGTTGATATGTTTTAGTGCATTAATAGTCTATTGGATAGCATTTTAAATGTCTGATGTGGAAGGACCGCATACCAACTACATTATGGATTGTCTTCTCACTATGGGGATTATATATACCAAGTATTTTGTTCTTGAGTTTTTGTGGTAATGAGCTATTTTCAGTGACTAAGTATTAAGCCCCGCCGACTCATGAATACTAATGATATGAAATTTGTCGTTCAGATAATTTTGTTCCTACTGTATACTAACACAACAATACCAAGTATGAAGCTAATCAGACGTAAGGTTACAAAGATATTGGCATTTTAAGGATTTCATGTTAAGCCCCGCCCACTCATTAATATTTATAGCATGCATACCAAAAACAATAGGGATCATCTTCTCACTATAGGGATTATATGTACCAAGTATGGTAGCAATACAACATTTTGTTCTTGAGTTATTGTGGTAACGAACTACATGTATTTTCATTGACTAAGTAATAAGCCCCACCCACTCATGAATACTAATAATATGAAATTTGTCGTTCATATAATTTTGTTCCTACCATATACTAACACAACCATACCAAGATATTGACATTTTAAGGATTTTAATATTCATAGGACGCATACCAAAAACAACAGGGATCGTCTTCTCACTAAGGGGATTATATATACCAAGTATGGTAGCAATCCAACATTTTGTCCTTGAGTAATCGTGGTAACGAACTATTTTCAGTGACTAAGTATTAAGCCCCGCCCATTCATGAATACTAATGACATGAAATATGTCGTTCATATAATTTTGTTCCTACCAAAGTATGAAGCTAATCGAACATAAGGTTACAAAGATATTGACATTTTAAGGATTTTACATTTAGCCCCGCCCACTCATTAATATTCACAGGACGCATACCAAAAACAATAGGGATCGTCTTCTCACTATGGGGATTATATATACCAAGTATGGTAGCAATCCACAATTTTGTTCTTGAGTTATCGTGGTAAAAAGCTCAGGTGTCACACACATACATACACACGCCGACTTAGACTGCATAGGAACCAAAACAAAAAAAGGGGGGGGGGGACTACACTCAAAGTTCCATTACTCAAATAGCATGTCTGGTCGTTGAGATGATTTTCGAAATCACTTTAGCTCTGAATTCTCATACAACCTTGGTCAAAATTGTTGGGACATCATGCATTACTTCATAGGAAATGACGGTAAAAAATATTCTAGTCAATGTTTCAGTCGTTTAACAAACCCCCATCCCCTCGTTCAATGTTGCATGAAGAGTGAATAATTGTCAGCAACATTGTTGCATACCTTTTCAACAAGACGCTGACATAACTGATGAGAGAATCACCAACATTGAACGGAGGAGCGGGGGTTTCCCAAAGAACATAGTCCAAGATTGTCTGACAGTTCAGAGCTAAACGAAAGGTTCAGAGCTCATCACATATTCGATTGTAAAAGTATATTCATAGAGCACCAATGGCGCATACATTACATATATGTGAGGCCATGAATAGTCTACCGAAAAAATTACAAAGTGACAATCACTCAAGATCCCATCACTACTATATCATGTTTGCACAAATAGCATGTCTGGTCGTTGAGATGATTTTCGAAATCGCTTTAAAATTGAATATATATTTAAGCATTTGGCAACATTTGTGATGTCATCAGTGCATTCTGGCTGGAAAATTCTTTATTCTTTAAATTTGTAATGATTTTTTCTATACCAAATTGATAATGGTATAGCAAAGTTTGTAATATTTTGGGGGAAATTTTTATAGGTAATATATTTCAAGAAAAATCACTGATTAAATTGTAAAGAAAATGAAAGGCTTTTGGATGTAATGGACAATTTCGATGTCACAAATGATGCCAGATTCTTAATAAAATTGAAATGTGAATGTGATTTCAAAAGACGATATCTCAACAACCAGACATGCTATTGTAATGTCACTGAACTATTCCTCTATGCAGTTTTCATGTCAAGACAAATGATCCCGATACAGGTTTGAAAGAAGTCTAGATAAATTATTTTGATATGCTACTGAAGAATGTCGATATGATGAGACATTATGGGCAGTGGCGACACCCGACTTTTTGCTGGGGTGGGGGAGAGACCGGTGGGGGAACCACTGTGGTCGCGATACGCGGGGTGTCTGTTCGTGGGTATATATGTCTAGAATGAGGACTTCCATGCAATTCAAAGCCAGTAAGAGTCGATACTAGATATCAGAACAACTACATGGCCCACAGGCCACAAAGGGGGTGTCACCCCTAACATACCCCCACCCCTGCACCAAACATGCATTTATCAAATGTACCCATTGAAATTAGTTCCCCCTTGAAAAAATACTTTGCCCCACTGTAATACTTAACGAAGACAATCATGCATGACAAACTCGCAGTTGGCTATTCAATATAGAGGGCAATATAGTACTTCAGCAATAATCCAGTTTATCCTACTGTACCAATGTGGCTACTAAACGACGATTGAACAGACGAAAGTGTCATGTCGACTACACACAGAAGCCAAGGTTCCATACCCATATTCACACTCACATACCTCTAATAAAGATCTAGTTAATTTTATCAACAAGGATTGGACAGAAGTGTCGATGAACTAATTCAGAGGATACGTACATACAACCTTGGTCAAAGTTGTTGGGACACCATGCATTATTTCATAGGTAGTGACGGTAAAATTATTCTAGTCAATGTTTCAGTCGTTTAACAAACCCCCATCCACTATATTTTTTCAATCTCAGTATAGGCCTATACCTTTTTTCATCACTATTATGACATTGTGGATATTATAGGGAGTTCTCATTGGGCCAACATGTAACTGCTGATTACCAGGCCCATCTCGTGCGTGGCAATGGGTGCACTCTCAGGGGCACAAGCTCGCTGTTATTGAATGCCACGTTTAGCGCATTTTCATCACATATTTGATGGTAAAAGTATATTCAATGAGCACCAATGGCTCATACACTATATATCAGTGATGCAATGAATAGTCCACCGAAAAAAAATACAAAGTGACAATCATTCAATATCCGAGCACTATATATCATATTTGGTGGTCAATATATAGAGATTTTAAAATAACTTGGTACAAATATGTCATATAAGCATTGTAGGCAGAAGCTTGTTTTTTGTTAGAGTTTGCTACATGAATTTCTGTAAGTTTTGATCTATACACATAAAATTGTGGCAATTAACAGCCACTGTGTGAAACATTTCTTCAAAATACAAAGAATGTCAACATTCCTTTTGAAATTTTATGATCAAAAGCATGAAAAACAATGATTTCATAGATCAAGTGCCCCAATATAAATAATTGTAAATTTATGGGCACAACTGATGTTCCCATAGCCAATGATCATTGCAGCCAAGTTCCATGGATAACTGTGGGAGAAGCATTCTGCAGATGACCTCTGTTGACCCTTACAAACTCTACTTGATATTATGTAACATCTTCAATTAACATTGTCTACAATTTTCAGCAAAATTCATTATTAAAGCATGTACGAGGAGAAGCATTTTGAATAAGTGTGGACAGACAGACTGGATCATCATTGTATAGGCTCACCTGCTTCACTGGTATCAACTAAAAACAAATTTTGATGGATGAATGAACAGAAATAGAAAAACTGTCCATATGACTTTTATGATTCTATTCTTATTTTACTCTTATCCATCAGGCTTGATGGTGAAAATATAACAAGACATTGTTGACAAACTATTGTAAATACATGCGTACAAGAGATGCATTTTCTCCACCACATGACTTATAATTTCATAGTGCCTCTTTTGTTGATATCCATCAAGTTTGTTTATTACATGGCTTTTGGGTGATCTCAACAGAATGTAAAGCTGCATTTACACAACACTACAAAATCGTGTGAGATTTGAGTATCATGTTATTCTATTGCATGTGATCTTGTTGCATCTGTAAAGGTGTATTCTGTTCAAAGTTGAACGCAATCGATAAGACTGCATAGAAAATTATGGTGGTGCAACAGAATTATTTACATGCGATGTTGTATCATGCGATGACGTATCATGTGTTTGTTGAACTTTGCCCGACAATGCGCATGTGACTGAAAATTCATTTACACTATATGATTTATAGCATGACATATGACTGTCACATGGGACAAGTCAGGTGGAAAATCGCATGTTGGTAAAGTTTTTTTTAACCCCACACCCATTCTGTTGTATGTATCCTAAAAAAGTAAAAAATTATGGTCAGCAGCTGTCTTGCTCATTCACATGACACATTTCTTGTACATTCTAATTTAAAAGGAATATTATTGGATTGTGATAATAATATTTAGGAGGGTTGTTAAGGGTTGGTATGGTAAGGGTTGGTTTGGTTTGGATTTCTTGCACATCCTTCATTTTCCTTTAGAGTATTTTCCACCATTATGCTGTAACCATTCATGTCCACTTCAGTGTTTTCATTGATTCAGATATTGTGATTTATTTCCAGTTCATCTGCACGCCATCTTCTTTAGAAACCACTTCTGGGTTATCACTGAGTCAGGTGCTGCTGCAGGCGTTAAGAAACTATTTCTGCGTTTTCACCGAGCCAGATGGTGATGGTATCTTTCAATCCATTCATATGGGAAGGATCGGTTTGTATTTCTTGTATCTCTTCCATTCTCTGGTAGCATAGTTCATCTGAAAAAAAAAACTATCCTCCAGCACGAGTTGCACGCCATCTTCTTTAGAAACACTTCTGGGTTCTCAGCGAGGCATGTGCTGCTGCAGGCATTAAGAAAACTATTTCTGCGTTTTCACTGAGCCAGATGGTGATGGGATCTTTCAATCCATTCATATGGCAAGGATCGGTTTGTATTTCTTGTATCTCCTCCATTCTCCGGTAGCATAGTTCATCTCAAAGAAAGTATCCACTAGCATGTGCTGCTGCATGCCACCTTCTTTAGAAACCATTTCCGTATTCTCACTGAGTCTGATGGTGACGATATCACCCTGCTGGGGGCATGGGTTGTCTGTGGGTACAATGAGAAAGTAACTTGAAAGGGTCTTGATCCTATAAATAATGTAAAATTGTTGTCAGATACAAAGCATCTCTTTTTCAATATTGTGAAGGCACAAGCTTTTCAGGGGAAGCATTATTGTCCATGGTTGGCTAATGGACATAAATTTGTTAAGCAACGTTGCTATTTTATTATATTTGGGGGTATATTGTAAAAGGGGTAAGCACAACAAAATCTTTGTTGAATTACGGAGGTCGGAGACTACCCATCATCCATGATGGTAGTATGGTCGATTTTCTTTAAAGCAGGTATCAGTGTTTATTTTCAAATAGATTTGTGTACTTGTGTGTTAGCCTACCTAGGCTATGACACCATATAAAACACATTTCTTTCTTTCTCCTGTTAATTTCTTGGTTTAACACAATGGACAATGCAGCATAATGGTATGTGGTGGTAACCATAGAGTGTGATCTTTCTTAAACAAGCTGACAAAACCACATAAATTAGCAAATAAGGTTAACCATCTTACCTCTTGCTCCAGCCATGAAACCGAGGATAAGAGCCTTCTCGGGCCTTGTAACCTTGTTGGATTGTCTGAACATTTCTTGAGCAGCAATCATTTGGTCCCTCTGTTAATCCAAAAGAAATGTTACAAATTTTGGAGGTATGATTGATTATAACATCTAGCAGTCCAGCACAGTGGTTTTCCCTTACATGTTAGTGGGACCGTCGAAAGAAAAAAGAACAGGCAGCACCCATGATTCATTGAGTAATATAGATTAAGTAAAATATACTGAGTAAAAAATATGATTGAGTACCCATCATAGATGTCTACCACCTATGAACGTCTTAGAGTCATTCTTGGACAAACAACAACCATGTCAGTGACATTTCCAGGAGTTCTTGATAGGAGGGGTGGTGCACAATAGATAATTTACATAACCTAATCGGTCAATCTTAGTATAGAGGTATATACTCACATGTGGAAATTTCTGTTTTGTTATTTTTTTTTTTTGCAAAATGAGTATGTTTATGTAATTTTTGTGGGTGGCCATGCACCTCTTTCTCTCGACCTTTCCCTCACCTACTTGTACATGACACTGTTTGTCATCTGAATTGAAGTCATTTACCACCAGATATAAGATCTTCAGAGATAAGCCCATCTTGGGAACCACACCATTATGAGTAAAGAAATATATATATATGTATAAAGCTGAGGAAACTTACCGTCAAAGATAAGCCCTTTTTGGGTGCTGAGGCAGCTGCAGCAACAACAGCTGGTTGCGATGGTACAGATGGCAGCGAAGAAGCAGGCTGAGAAGGTCCTGCTAGGGTGGTGACCTTCGGGGTCTGGCTGGCCAAGTTACCCACCAGGGTGGTATTTCCTAAGAGGCCAAGAGTGGGCATCTTGAGACCTGTGGGTTGTTGCTGAGGGGTAGGTATCTGTGGTGTAACTGGGGCATGGTATGGCGGTGGGGCTGCAGATGGGGTGGGGTTGTAGGATGCTGAGGGTGTAAAGTCCACTGAGGGGGTAGAAGGTGTCGCTGGTGTGCTTGGCTTGCGGAATTCTCTTTGTTGCTGCAGGGTTTGTTGTAGAGTATTCTGGAGGTTTTCTCGTGCTGCTATGGTCGTCGCTGATGGTGGATTCTGAACTAAAAGCATAATTGAAAGAAGCATGTTGTGATAGCCAATAAAAAAACATTAAATCTTTCAACTCAACACTTGAGGTAGAGGGAAGCTTTGTAGTATAAAAAAGAAACAAGGCATATTATTGTTTCTTGTACAGATTGACCCTTAATCCATATATCATACTTCTACTTGACCTAAAAGTTGAAATCTCTGTATTTGACATTTGTGACTTTGTAATTACTTTTCCTAAATGACTTTATTCTTTAATCAGCAAAATTAATATTTGATTAAAGGAAAGTTAACTACAAACAAACTTCTATTTGCCTAGAAGTTTTTTCTATCCCTTGTACCTTGTCTCTTTTCTTTGCTCAGTTCCCATCCACTCAAAATTGATCAGTTTAATTACTAACTTTTAATTAAAGGGAACAGCTAAACAAAATTAACACTTCCATAAAACAGTCTTAGGCTCATAATCCTCATAATTTTTTTAAAATTAATTTTATATAAAGGTTTACCATTAGCTAAAAAAATGTGGAAACTGAATTAAGAATTGAATATTATGCATGCTTACCGATGGAGGCAAGAATAGATGGTCCAGGCTTTACAGGCTCTGTGTAATCAACCCTTGGTGCATAAGAAGGTGTAGGCACAGCAGTTGTGGGCTCCTCTGTGGTTTTGGGTTTCTAAAATAAATCAAAATACCAAAACTGTGACTGTGAACTATGTTCCAATAATGCACATGCAAATCTGCTGTGTCGACCTGATTGAATTTTAACTTTTTTCATATTAACTTTTATTTGTATGGAAGGCGATTCCTCCTCACAAGTTTTTCCTTAAATACTTACATGTTCTTGTTCAAAGTTAAATGTAACGTGTATTGTTATATGACTGAAATGAGGTTCTTTGAAATGAAACCAGCAGCGAACACATAGCTTGAAATTGTTTGTAAAATTGTTGCTCAAAAAAAAATAGGAATTAGAAGCTAAGGCTTAGACAGTTTGGTTTTCCCTTTGTTGCATGTAAATTAAACGAAATAACTCCCTGGTTCTTTATATTCGCAGTGAACATTTTTAGCGTGAAATTAATCTGTGTAGGCCTTGTTGGTAATCTTCTTGATTACCCAGAATCCATTGCATTCCACAATCATGTACTGGCTTATTAAAACTGCCGATCATTTCTGCAATGTGTGATGTTGGTTTCAATTATACAAAAAAAAAAAAAAAAAAAATAGGGGGAGGGGAAGAATGCAATCTGTTATTCAGCAAATTCTTTCATAAAAAACTTTTCCAAACCCGAAACAAGGAGTAACATGTGCTACATATGACCAATATTAATGCCAAGTATGATAACAATCCATGAATCCAACATATGTTTCTTGATGTACTGATGTTCACAAGCTATCTTCAGCCAGTTCCAATCTGGCCACCAAATCAACTGAAATATACCTTAAAAGCTGTTCTCATCTTTGTCGCTGTAACAACCACAAAGTTTTACAGTGAAATGGGAGTTACCCCTAAACACCACTACCAAATAAAACAAGAATGCCAATGGCATTGTAATTCCAGGGCATTTCAATTGTATAAAGTGACACTGTTAATTAAGGGAAATATTTTAAAATAACAAATTTGTGTCTATAGCAATATATTTTATTCGTAAAAAATGTATTGAATTTGAACAGAAAGTGAGGGATGCTTTGCTTTCCACTGATTCAATGTTTTCAAAACGCTTTTAAACCAATCTGAAATTACCTCAAATGATATTTTCCTTCTCAAAACACTCTTATCATTGAGAGCAATAAACATACCAAGTACTAGTATAAGATTAATCCATGTTGAAACCATTGAGTTAGCCTGATTACAATGTTTTCAGTATTTGACCTCTGTTTGCCTCAAATGTCCTTTGACCTCTTGTAACATACAAACAAGAGCACCAATGGTGCAGTAGCTCATACCAACTATTCAGTTTAGTGATTCAACAAAAAGGCTTAATTGTACCACATGAATGTACACAGTCAGCTAAAAAATGTGGGTCCAGCAAACATTGGCTTTGCAATAATTTTGGTCCCAACAAGTAAATCTGTAGAAGAAGCATTTTGTGCAATTTCATAAAATGGCCCATATGGCCCACCACCCAACCATCATTATGTCCAAATTTTGTGAAAAATCCGCCCATGCATGAAATCAATTTGTTTACAATTTTGGAGTAGACATCAGGATTACAATAGCTCAACAAGCACATGCTTATATGAGCTAAAAATTCATCTATTCACTATTGGCAATTTGCATATCAAGTATGAGATGCACCCATGAATTCATTCATGTTTCCCCCATTGAGAATAGCTTGATTATAAGGTTTTCAGCATTTGACTTCTGACGACCTCAAATGACCTTTTACCTCTTAATAGATGATAAATAAGAGTTCATCTACTCAATATGGCCACACACAGGCATGATGGCATAAATTCCTCCTTTGGCCAAAGCCAGGAAACCAACAATAAGAGATGACAGTCACACCACAAGTGCCAACCAACCTTTGCAACCACTGGAGACATGAGAGAGGTGGCATATTCTGACAGGAAACCAACAATAAGAGATGACAGTCACACCACAAGTGCCAACCAACCTTTGCAACCACCGGAGACATGAGAGAGGTGGCATAATCTGACAGGAAACCAACAATAAGAGATGACAGTCACACCACAAGTGCCAACCAACCTTTGCAACCACTGGAGACATGAGAGA